>JACBWW010000158.1:86744-98534 GCA_020086605.1 Lanius collurio | reverse complement strand
GTCCCCTGAGGGATGTTTGCTGCCAACCCAGGGACACAGGTAGGACACAAACTGGTGGGATCTGAGCTCCAGCCAGCTGGGAAGCTGAGTCCATGGACTGGGGGGCAGGACTTCCACTGGAAACCCTGAGGATCATCACTGGAAATGCTCCTGTCACCTGGAGCATCCCCCTGGGCAACACCCCCACAGCTCCCAGCCCATCCCACAGGCCACCCCACACAGCCCCCGAAGCTGAAGTCATACACACAGGCCACCCAAAGCTGCTGCTTTTCCCATTATCCCAGCCCAGGAACACCAGGAATTGTGTCTCCATGGGCTGATGTATTTCCCCCACCAGGCAGCCACAGCCTCAGCTGTCCAGAGTCTTTCAAAATGCTCAGATAATTATGGAATAAATATTAATGAACCACTGGCCAGCTCAGCTTCCTGCACAGGAGGTCACCCACCTGTCACTGGGCCTGGAGTGGCCTCTGGAAGGTCCCCAGGTGAGGCATTTCCCACCATGGAATATTCCTGTCACTCAGGCAGGTGGAAATCCCCGAGCCCAGCCATGGCTTGAAGCACTGAGGGCACAGCGTGGCCCTGGAGGGACCTTTGGGGACATCCCAAGGGGACTCCACCACCCTGCCCTCCTGCATTCCAAAGGGATTTAGGCCTGGAAGTTGGCTCAGGGCTTTTGGAAGGACGGGAGCATCCCCAGCAGTGGGAGGTTGTGGCCTGGTGGGGTCAGTCCCTTCTCCCAGGGGACGAGGGACAGAAGCAGAGGAAAAGTTGCACCAGGGGAGGTTTAGGTTGAATATCTTGGAAGATTTGTTCACTGAAAGAGTGGCCAGGCATTGGAATGTGCTGTGCAGGAAAGTGGTGGAGTCACCCTCCCTGAAAACATTCATGAAACCTGTGGATGTGGCACTTGGGGACACAACTTCGTGGTGACCACAGCGGTGCTGCCACCTGGGAGAGCTTTTCCACCTTTGATACCCCACACTTCTGCAGCTGGGGAGCGTCCAGCTTCACCTCCCCTAGGACAGGACCCCAAATCCTCCCTCCAGCTGCTCCTCCAGCCCCCCCCCCCCACCAAAGGTCCCTCGGTGCCCCCCGAGGTGGCACTCACTGGGGCATCCGGCCGCTCCCACGCCCAGCGCCAGGGTGACGTTGTCCGGGCAGCAGCCGTAGACGGTCTGGCTGCAGTGTGGCACCAGCAGGGGCGGCGGGGTGGTGGCCAGGGCTGCAGGGGGAGGACAGGGACACACGGGTCACTTTGGCACCCGCCACGTGCGCGTGGATCCAGCGGCATCCCCGCAAATCCTCGTGGAGGTGCTGGGAACAGGAGGTGAGGTCCGACCCTCGGCCAGGGAATGCGGGAGTGGGAACAGCAAAAGGGACAGGGGGGTGTCCCCAGTGAGCAGTTCCTGCTGTCCCCAGGGAGAGGGCACCGGGGACACAGCTGGGGACACAGCTGGGGACACCTCTCACACCATGAGGGGTGGCTCCCCGGGGGGACTCACCCCGACAGGCTCCCTGGCTGGTGACAAAGAGCTCCTGGCGCTTCTCGCATCGCGTCTTCTTCAGCTCGCACTCGTTGGCGTAGGTGACACCGTCAGAGCCACACACCTGCCAGCACAACGAGGGCACGGCTCAGCACAGCCCCTGGCACGGGGGGCCCGCCCCGGGGATGGTCTGTGCTGCCCAGGGAGGGGGCAGCAGGAGGGCAGGGCTCACCGGGCTGCGGGGCACGGCCTGGCACGTGAAGTCGCACACGCAGGGCTCGTCCTCGGCGTCCTCGTCCCACCAGCCCCCGAACTGCCGGCACCGCTCCTGCTCACACTCGCTGCCATCCCCCGAGCCAGAGCCCCCCGAGCCACACTCTGGGGACAGGGACACCACGGTGACACGGGGCTCCCTCCTGGTGGGGCAGAGCTGGGGGGACGCGCAGAGCGCGGGGACAAAGCCCTTGGATGGAGGACACGCCCAGGACATCCAAATCCCAGCAGATTTCACTTTTCAGCCCCAAAATTCTGGCCCCTACACGGAGTGGGATCTGATGCCGGGGCTACAGGGATGATCCCAGCTGTGCCACTGCTGGGGTTGTGACAATCACACCGCAGAGGGGCTTCAGCAGGTGGCCTGAGCTCCTCCTCCGGCAGCAGGAGCCAAACCAGGGCCCCGTGGTCACCCAGCTGCCACTTGGTTTGGTGACAATTCCACTCCATGCTTTGATCCTTTCCCCCATCCCAAACCCTCCACACACAGGGACATTGTGGATGGTGTGGAGCTGGGGCAGGGCTGGGATTTGGGTTTGGAAGCTGGGATAGGGAGAGGTTTGAAATCCCTGAAGCTCTGCAGGATGCTCTGAGCCGCAGCAGCAGGAGCAGAGATGTGGCTGATTTCAAAGGCTGCTGGAAGGGGAAAAGCAGAGGGGGGAAGGGGAACCTGGCCCTTTTTCTGGAGTGATCAAAGGCTGGGCTTTGGCATTACACAGAGAATTATTCAGGCTCTGCTTCCAGAGGGACAGCAACCTGGAATGCTCTGGGGAGGGCTGGGATCAAACACCCTCTTCTGTCTGCTCTCCCCCTCTCTGATGCCCTTCCCGGCTCCTGCACCTCGTGTGCCGTGGGCCCAGGAACCTCAGCTCCCTCCCTGTGCCAGCAGGAACCCACTGATTCACAGAGATTTCCCAGAGTGGGAAAACTCAGCAGGTTCTCTATTTTTAGGCTCAGCAAGCAAGGTGAAGCCGACCCCAAAACCTTCCCTGGGGCTCTGCTGAGTCAACAGAGCCACAGGAGGGGTTGGAAGGGGCCTTAAAGATCCAGTTCCAACCCCTGCCAGGGGCCAGGATGCCAGGGAGGGCATTGGAGAGGGAATATTTACAAGGGATGCAGAGACAGGACAAGGGGGAATGGCTTCACACCGAGAAAGTGGAAATTTAGGTTGGATATATGGAACAAATTCCTCCCTGTGAGGGTGGGCAGGCCTGGTACAAGATGCCCAGGGAAGCTGTGGCTGCCCCTGGATCCCTGCAAGTGTCCAAGGGTAGGTTGGATAGGAATGGAAGATGGCAGAATGGGGGTTGGAATTTGAAGGGGGCTGGTGCAGGAGCTGCTATTTTGGGGATTTTGGGGACTCACAGGGCACAGCGGGGCAGCGAGGGATGCTCAGTGCAGGGACCCTCAGTCCTCCCTCCCTTTCCCCCAACCCATGAAGAAGCAGGAGCAACCCACCGTCCTCACAGGGTCCCATCCTGGCCACCTCGATGCTCTTCTGCAGCTGGCACGAGGCCACCTGCAGCTGGCAGGGGCTGTCGTAGGTGACGCCGTCGGTGCCACACACCGGGGCCGGGGGCTGGCGCTCGCAGCGGGGGCACAGGCACTGCCCGGCCACACAGCGGCTGCCGAAGGAGCACACGGAGCTGCCACACGACTCTGGGGCACAGGGAGGGACAGGCTCAGCCACACGAGCGGCTCCCGTGGCCACCAGTGCTGTGTCACAGAGCTGGGGACACCAATGCCACGTTAGTCCTTAGTTAATCCATGTTATTCCTTATTTAATGCCCACCCCGAGCATTTCGGATTCCCAGCAGCTCTTTCTTGGTGAAAAAATCCCATTTAAGCGTTTACTCTGGGAGTCAGCTGCCACCCTCACCTGTCCTTCCTTCCCCAAATCCATGGAGAATCTCTCACCCCTGGAACACCCAGCCCCAGCTGGACAGGTATTTATGAGGCTCGAATCATCACCGCAGCTTTTGTCCTGATGAAGAAGCCGAGTGGGGCTTTTAATTCATTAAGAGATGAGCCCAGACAGCTCCCCGGGCTGGGGAGCAGGGAGGAAACCAGGAACAAAGAGGAATTAACCCCAGGGGATGGAGGGGAGGGAAAGGCAGGGAAGGATCAAACACAGCCCGGTGCTCTCCGTTCTGCCGCTGGCTGTTAACACGTTTTTAGCCTAATTCCTGACTCGGCCCCATGGACATTAATCCAATTTCTTTGCTCGGCTCAGACAAATAACACGGGGGGCACTTCCCTCTGTGCATCACCAACCAGCTGGGGCTAAAAAGCTGCAGGAGAGCCTCCAAGTCTCCAATTCTTCCTAAGGTAAAATCACCCAGACAAGGGTATGGGAAGGGGAAAAAAAAACCTCGCGAGGGCATCCGAGTGACCAAATCCAGGGGCTAAACACGCTGTGGACGAGCAGAGCAGGGCCGAGCATCCTCCGCCTGCGCTGCCAGCGGCGGGCAGGGACGCGGGGGGACAAAGGGGACGCTGGCACACTCACTGCAGTCCCCCTGGGCTGCCACCAGGATGGTTTTCTGCTGGGTGCAGGCGCGGACGTGCAGCTCGCACTCGCTGCCGTAGGTGTTGCCGTCGGTGCCGCACACGGGCTGTGCCGAGGGCACGCACTCGGTGGGGCACACGCAGCGCCCCGTCTCCGCCTCGCAGATGGCCCCGAACTGGCACTTGCCGCAGCGGTCTGGGCACAGCAAGGACAAAAGAGGCGTTAAAACAGCAGGGAAGGCGTTGCTGGCTCACCTCAGAGCTGTGGAATTGTCTGGAATTGAAGCTCGTCTTTAAGGGACACTTTTCTGCTGTTGCAAGCCCCGTCCAGCCCGGATATTTCCAGGGATGGGGCGGCCGCAGCTTCTCTGGGCAACCTCCCCACCCTCCCAGCGAGGAATTCCGTCCCAAAATCCCATCCAAGGCTCTTCACCCAGCTCTAAACCCCAATAACACAGAAATAAAAGCTCGCTGCACCCTCCTCCCGGGGCGAGGAAGGGATGCAGGAGCAGGGAGAGGCTGGAAGAAGAGCAAGAACTCCTCCTAAAAATCATCAGGGCCAGGAGAAAGGGGCTGAAATGTCACTGTGGTTCTCAGAGCTAAAGAGCTGGGAGAGAGCACAATTATGGGGAGCAATAAATCAGCCACAGGCTCCGGGGGGAGAGAGGCAGCAGATTCCCACAGGAAGAGGTGGTGGGAAGGGGGATTCCACCTCCAGCTCCATTATTTTGCTGGCTGCAGGTGGAACATCGTTGGGGGCACAAAACCCCCTTTATTTTGTAAAAGTTCCCTCTCCAAGCAGCTCTCCCTCCTCACACAGCCCCCGACTCCTGGGTGTTCACTGATTCATCCTCTCCTTCCAGCACCTCCCTTCCCTCCCTGCCAGTCCCATGCCTCCTCCATTTTGCCAGGAATTTGGCTCCAAGGTGCTTTTCCTGCTTTTTCTCCTCCACACAGCAGCTGCTGCCTTGGCATGGGGGAGGAGGAGGCACCAACCCCCTGCTCGCTTCGTGCTGTTGGCCTGGAGGTTTTGATCCGTGGCACAAATCCTGAGCTGGGATCTGCAGCTCGGGGCAGGGGATGCTCCTGATTCCCAGCCCTGGAGGGTCTGGGGCAGAAAATCTGTGTTTGATCAATCTGCACCTAGCCCAGCTCTGCCTGAACATCCCAGAGATTTGGTTCTGGGAGAAGCAAGCTTAGCTCAGGCTGTGCCCGGCTGCAAACCCTGACTGGCAAAGCTGTGCTGGCACAGGGAGCAGATGGAAGCACCTGGAGAAGGGAATGGGCACAGCCCTGAGAGCTCTGGGAGTGTTTGGACAACGCTCCCAGGGTGGGATTTTTGGGGTGGATTTGGGGATCCCTGTGGGTGTCTCTCAGCTCAGACATTCTGTGGTTCTGTGCTGTGGGAAGGTCTGAGTTGCATTTTTGTGGTGGGTTCTCCTCAGGGATGGACCCTGCTGAGCTCAGCCCTGAGGCAGAGCCTTCTCTGCAGGGCAGCTCAGGGAGGGTTTGCTGGGTCAGGGGACGGTGCCAGGCCTGGTGTGCACAGAGGGACAACCCCCAGCTCATCCCAAGCTTTCCCACTGCCTCGCATCCCTCAGTGAGGAGGGGGCACCCGAGGTGGAGCCTGGATCCCCTCCCAGCACCCTCCTGTGAGCTGAAACACAACCCAAACCTCTCTGTGCCCACGGGCAGTGCCACCTCTGTGCTTGGGTCGCTGCCTGTCCCTGTCCCGGGGCGAAGGGAGGAGGAACAACAACAACAAAACAACACCACAACAACAATCCCAGCCCAAATCTCACCACAAAGCCCCTCCTGCTTGACCCTGGTGTCCCTCTGGAGGTCGCAGGCCATGAACAACAACCAACCAACAAGAACAACAACCAACCAAAGCCCAGCCCAAATCTCACCGCAGGACTCCTTGTTCTTCACTCTGGCGTCCCTCTGGAGGACACAGGCCAACAACAACAGCAACAAAACAACAACCCCCACCCAAAATCTCACCACAGGACCCCTTGACCTTCACCCTCATGTCCCTTTTGAGGTCACAGGCCAACAACAACAACTAAACAAGAAAAGAACCCCCCAGCCCAAATCTTATCCCAAGGCTCCTCATGCTTGACCCCAACATCCCTCTCTTGAGAGCACAGGCCACGAACCCCAACAAAACAACAACAAACCCCAAATCTTACCACAGGGCCCCTTGTGTTTGACCCTGATGTCCCTCTGGAGCAGGCAGGCCATGGCATCCAGCTCGCAGGGGTTGCCGTAGGTGCGCTGGTCGGTGCCACACACGGGGTCGTAGCGGCCCTGGCACTGCTGCTGGCACTCACACACGGCCTCCTGGTTCTTCACCACGCAGGTGGCCCCAAAGGAGCACTCCACGCTCAGGCAGGGGCTGGGCGTGCCCAGGTCTGCAGAGGGGACAGGGACAGGCAGGGTGGCTCGGGTGGATGCTGGTGCTGAGCGGAGCAGGACGTGCCAGCATCCCCAGCCGTGGGGCCACCTGCCCACCCCGTGGCACGTGCACACCCCCAGCCCCCGTCCCCTCCATGCCACCCCGCCATGTCTGGCTCAGCACGGTCCCCATGCGTGGCAGAGGTTAGGGGTGGGCAGCAGGCACGAGATCTTCTCCAGGAATGGGATTCCCACCCCGTCCCCTCCATCCCAGGCACGTCCTGCCCAGGAACGGTGGCGGCAGCGCCAGCAGAACCTTCCACAAAGCTCCCTCAGGGAGAGCTCCCTTCCCTGGGATCCACACCCTTGGGATCACTCTGTTCCCTGGAAAACTCCTCCTGGCACCCCCTGTGGGATTCCCCAGCAGGAGCTGGCTGGAGAGGACACACCCTGCTCCAGCACACTGCTCGTCCCCCAGGGAGCTGCTGTGGGGCAGGATGGGGACATCCCATGGCCTTCCTTCATCCCAGCCCTGGAGAAATGACTCCAGCAGAGCCCTGGAGCTCCCAGGGATTGGCAATCCCACAGAAGCAGCATTCCCTCTGGATCCACCAGCCCAGCCGAGCAGTGGCACCTCCCCTGGGGATGCTCAGCGGTGCCAAAGTGCCAGCAGACAGCAGAGGCCGTGTCCCACTGGCAGGGAAATCCCAGGGATTCCTCCCCATTCCCAACCAGCAATTCCCTCCAGGAACTGTCCCACCACCACCCAGGAGCCAAGGGAGGAGAGGGGACAGAGCCAGCACTGCCCAGTGACCCTGGGGACATCAGCCCTGAGGGGCTGGGGCAGGGAAAGGACACCACGGATTCCATCTGTGCCGGACAGTGACAAGGACACGGGACAAGGACACGGGTGGGGGACACACAATGCAGCCCGGAGGAGGAGATGGAGCAGCAGCAGACACAGCACAGCCCCGGCAGCGAGGCAGGCACGGAGCCCTGGGCTGGGAAAGGTCCCTCTGGAGTGGCCCTGGGCACCTCCCCGGCTGGCACCACGGTGGTGGCACCTTCCCAGGGCAGGAGCCGGGCGGGAGCCCTGTGCCAGCCACCGGGAAGGGCCCGGATTGGGATCTGCCTCTCTGGGAAGCACCTCCCAAGTCCCAGCCTAGAGCCGAGGGAAGGAACAGGGAAAGGGGGACAGTTCAGGCACAGGGACATGGCTGCAGCCCCTCTCCAGCTCTCTCCCCAACTTCCCTGCAGCTCTGAGCACTTCCCAAGGACCAGGAATTGCTCCCTGGGGTGCTGCTCCCGTCTGTTTGTGTCCCTTTTCTCCACATCCCCCCAGCACGCAGACACAGCTTCCACGGAGAAATTCCCTCCGATGGACACGATTTTCCTGGGCATGAAGCAAAGATAATCCCTGGTTTGAGGTCCAGGCTCACAGTCCTGCCTAGGGAGGCACTGGAACGGGAGTGGGAGCACAGGGAGAGGCCAGCCCTGATGGAGAACCCGGCCCTGACACTCCTTGTCCTTCTCCAGCAGGAAACCTGTGGAGATGCAGCACACAAAGTTCCCAAATCCCAGCCTGGAATATCTCCCACACCGCCGTGGGCCACCCCCAGACATCTCTGGGGGGGTTGGCACCAACTTTGCTGTGGGTGGGAGCAACAAGGACCTGCTGGGCTGGGCTTTAATCGGGACCTGCTTTGGTTTCTGGCCCTGCCCCATCCTGGAGAGAGGGAAACTGAGGCACGGGGAAAGCAAAGCGCTCTTTCTGCACCCTGGGTGACTCCAGGGCGTGATCCTTTACCTGCTGCTGAGCCTGGAAGTGCTCCAGACCAGGCTTGGAGCAACTGGGGACAGTGGGAGGTGTCCCTGCCTGTGGCAGGGGGCTGCACCCAGATGATTTAAGATCCCTTCCAACCCAGCAGACACCTAACCAGGCCCAGGGATCTGGGAATCCTGGATTCTGGGAATATCCAGGGAATACCATGCTCTCCTGCCAGCCCAGCTGGGGATACCCATGGAGAAGAGGCACTGAAGCCACCTTGGAACCCATCCATCCACGGCTGGGACACGCAGCAAGCTCCGGCACCGCTCCACGGGGAAATATTCCCAGAACACCTCCGAGCACAGGCAGCTCCTCAGAGCCTGGGAGAGGGAGCCAGGATCCCTCTGGAGCTGGGACTGGCAGGGACAAGCAGGACACACAGCTGGGACAGCACGGGGAGAAGCGCCACAGCCCCGGGCAGGCAGGCAGGAACTCCGGGGAGGAGGAGGAGGTGGGGAAGCGAGGGGGGTTAGTCGGGGGCAGGAGGAGAGGGAAGATCCACCAGGAGCAGTCTGGAGTAATGCAGCAGCCCGAGGGGGGCTGGCTGAGGAGTGGGGGGCTGCCAGCACCCACCTCTGCTCCCACTCTCCTTTGCCTCGAAGGAAGCATCGGACAAGAGCCCAGCAATTTCCATTCCAGCAGGAAGAGTTTGGGACGAGGGATGGGACAAACCCCAGGGCAACCTCTCCATCCTGGGTGGCTCTCAGGCCAAACTAGAGAGAGGTGGGAGCAGTGAGAGGAGGCCAGGAGTGGCCCTGGCCACGGAGGAGGGGCAGAGCCGAGCTCCCAGCAGAGATGTCCGGGCAGGGAGCAGGAGGGTGGTGCCAGGACAGAATTCCTTCCTCCACACAGGCAACACTGTAAAACACAAGACACAGACGAAACAGGAAAGAGAGAAAGAGGGAGAAGAGAGGAGAGGAGAGAGAAGCAGAGAGGAAAAGACAGATGCAACTACAGACACCTCCCTTCCTTCCTTCCCTGCTGTCCACATCGGCCTCATCCCATCCCTTCTTTCCCAGCTGCACCATCACAGCGCTGAGAGAGGATTAAACCCAAGGCTTGGATGGTTTTGTTTGGCTTTGCCTCCCTGGCCTGGCTGCTGGGAAAGGCAGCAGAGCTCAGGGTTTGTCGGACGGGTGCCTGTGAGGGGTGAAAGCGCTGCCAGCCCCTCCCTGCCTTTCCCAGCTCCCTGCATCCTCTGCATTCCCACAGCACCGAGGCTCAGGGAGCTCCCCAGCACTGAGCTCAGAGCTTTTCCTTTTCTGAGCTGATGGGGACAAAAAATCCGCTCACACCTCCCGGGGATGGGCAAAGAACTGCCCGGAGCTGTCACAGGCACTCTGCAATCCCAGCTTTTGGCAGGCAGAGCCCTGGATTTGGTTCATCCCTCCCCTTTTTTGCTCCTGTCCCATCAGGATGCTGCTCCTGGAAGCGGATGTGTGCTGGCCTGGAGGGAGGGGAGTTGGGAGGGAGCTGAAATAAAGCAGAGGGAGATGGAGAGAGGAACAGCAGGTGCACCAGGAGCACATCCTGCAGCTCCTGGCCCTTTTCCACGGAACACGGGGGAAACGATGAGTGGCTGGCACTCAGGAGCAGCCTGAATCCCCTGCTCAGCCCAGAAATTTGGGAAGTTTTGGCCTCCAAAGGAGGCACAGGAGAGGGTTTGAAGAGAGCCCAGGGAGCCAGGGCTTCAAAAAATCCCCCTCCTGGGATCACAGCCCTTCCCACAGGGAAAACTCAGGGAATTGACTCCCACCCATTTCCTCAACCAGAAACAAGGGGAAATGGATGCTTAAAAATAACAGCTGTGGTTATTCTGAGTGGGATTTTGGGAGCCTGACAAACTCTTTTCCAGCAGCTGGGTCTGGCAGCCTCGAAAGCCTCCAGCAGGAGCACAAAGCCAACAAAACCCATCCTCACCGTGGGGTTCTAATTCCCGAGTATTTCAGGAGGTTCAATCCAGCTGATACCTGATAAAACATCAGCTCAAAAGAACAGGACGCGATTCCAGGGGTGGGAAAAAACCAAACTGAGCTGAAATGAACAACTTGTAACTCATCCAAATCAATCCAGTGGCTGCTTTAACCTCCTTCACTTCCCAGGGGAGAATCTTAACACTGGACATTCCCAGCATCCTAAGGATCCAAAGCCCCATCCTATCCCATCCTCCTGAGAAAGGTCCATGGGGAAGTTCTCCTAGAGACGAGACAAAGACACGGTGAGAGCTCCAGAGAGAGCACAGTGGGAGGAATTCCTGGTAGAGAGCACCTGGAGCTGAGAGAAGCAGGCAGGCATGGAAGGGAGGGCATGGAAAGGGTTTGGAGACTGGCACTACCCTGGGAGGAGTGGGAATGGATGGCATGGAAAGCAGGGAATGTGGTGGGGAGTGAGAGAGACCAGCTGGACATCACAGACACGTGGTTCAAACACGGAGTGTCCCCCGTGTCACACACCAGACAGAGACAGAGCACGGACAGCGAGACGGGCACACGCTGGGGCTGCTGCAAGGACAGAAACACGGAACGAGGGACATTCCAGGCCGGCTGGACACAAAGCTGAGCCCGTGGCTTGCTCAGTGGGCACCCATTTACAGCTTCCCAGCATCCTACCCTGCCTGGAGAGGGATGGGAAGCACCATGGGGTGGGTGAGGGACCGGGAAGCACCATGGGGTGGGTGAGGGACCGGGAAGCCCATGGGATCAAGGGACCAGCATTTCCCACAGGACAGGGGGGGACCAGCACATTCCTGTGAGATAATTTGGGGACCAGCACCCTTGCAGGACAAGAGGCACCAGCGCCCCTGCAGGACGAGAGGGACCAGCACCCCTGCAGGACGAGAGGGACCACCATCCCCATGGCACAATTTAGGAACCACCATCCCCATGGCACAATTTAGGGACCACCATCCCCATGGCACAATTTAGGAACCACCATCCCCATGGCACAATTTAGGGACCACCATCCGCACAAGAATCCCCATGGGACAACATCCCTGAGGGCCGATTTGCCGACCAAAATCCCAGAGGGAAGGAAGGCCCAGAACCCCCAGGGGACAATTTGGGGGCCCAGCAGCCCGTCCTTACCGCAGGGCCCGCTGTGCTTGACGGGGATGTGGGCCTGCTGCTGGCACTCGGCGCGGCGGCGCTCGCAGTCGCTGCCGTAGGTGCGGCTGTCGCGGCCGCACAGGGGCCGGAAGGCGCCATCGCAGGCCAGGCGGTCGCAGGAGCAGCGCAAGGCCCCACGGCGGTTCAGGCACACGGCGTTGAACTTGCACTCGTCCTTGCACTTGTCTGTGGT
>JACBWW010000158.1:63625-76780 GCA_020086605.1 Lanius collurio | reverse complement strand
CCCAAACCCGAGCTCTGGACCCAAACCCGAGCTCTGGATCCAAACCCGAGCTCTGGACCCAAACCCGAGCTCTGGACACAATCCCGAGCTCTGGACACAATCCCGAGCTCTGGACCCAATCCCGAGCTCTGGACCCAAACCCGAGCTCTGGACCCAAACCCAAGCTCTGGATCCAATCCCGAGCTCTGGATTCCAATCCCAAACTCTGGATCCCATCCCAAGCTCTGGATCCCATCCCAAGCTCTGGATCCCATCCCAAGCTCTGGATCCCATCCCGAGCTCTGGATCCCAATCCCAAACTCTGGATCCCAATCCCAAACTCTGGATCCATCCTCCCTGTGCTGCAGGCTCAGGGCACAGCGAGGAGTTTGGCCAACAGCGAGATCTGCAGCCAACAAAACCTCGGAGCTGCCCTTTCCCAAAGCTCCTGAGCCGCCAGGGATGGGGGAGAGCAGCCAGGGAATAAAAGGAGGGATCGTTGTCCCCACCCGGGAATTCCAGGCGAGCCTCTCCTGGCTCTCGAAGCGCTGGAGCAGGGACAGGCTCATAAATAACAATAAAAACATCTCCCAGCGAGGAAGGGGAAGCCAAAGGTGTCGCTGGAAATAATTCCCGGCAGGGTTTGCATCCAGAGCAATTCCACGGGCAGGGAAAGCAGCTCCTCTGCCCCGCCCCAGCCCCAGGCCGAGCTTTCCAGAGCAAAAAGGGTTTTGGGAAGAGGCTGAGGCTCAGGGAAAGACCTGCCTGGGTTCAGAGCCCCGGCTGCAGCTCAGGTGAGCTCCGAGGATCCACCTTTGATCCTGCAGACAGAGCGGAGCAGGAGGTTAATGAGGTTAATGAGGAGTTCCTGTCCTCTGGCTAATTGGGGAAGGGCACGAAGGCCTCTCCCTGAGCAGCCCAGGCAAAAGGAAGGGCACAGACATCCCAAAATCCCAGCCTGGACATTCCTGGGAATGCTGTGCAAGCTCTCCTGGAGCTCTGGCAGGCTCGGGAATGTCACTGTTCCCTGCCCAGCACCCTCTGGGGGAAGAACCTTTCCCTAAAATCCAACCTGACCCCCCCTGGCACAGCTCCATGGCACAAAAAAAGGGGGAAAGGAGGGAGGTGACAGGAGAGGAACCTCTGGGGGCCCATCCGAGCTGCTCCTGCAGGATCAACTCCCCACAGCTCCAGGGCAGTGACACCGACCCAGCCCCAAGCCAGACCCCTCAGACAGCCCCTAATTAGCACAGCTTCGTTAGCAGGGCAGCCCCTGCCAAGGGGCTGCTCGGCCTCTCCCTGAGCAGGTGCTGGGGCTCTGCAGGAGCTGCCAGGGCAGATGGCACCGGCTCCACCTCCCCGCGCCCAACAGCGCCTGCAGATGTCCAGCAGGGCTGGAGGGACAGCTGGGAACGGGATGGAGCCGTCCTGGCGGAAGGGAAGGGCAGGGCCAGCCTGGGAATGGCCACAAGCCACGCTGGGAATGGCCACGAGCCACCCACAGCTCTGCTCTGCACAGGGAGCCGGGGTGGGGACACAGGAATTGGGGTGGGAGGCAGGAATTGGGGTGGGGATGCTGGAATTGTGTCAGTGTAGGGATGCAGGAGTTGGTTTGGGGGAGGCAGGAATTGGGGTGGGGATGCTGGAATCAGTCTGGAGAGGCTGGAATTGTGATGCAGGAATTGGTGAGGGGATGCAGGAATTGGTTTGGAGATGTGGGAATGGGTTTGGGGGTGCTGAAATTGAGTCAGTGTGGGGATGCAGGATTTGGGGTGGGGATGCAGGATTTGCTGTGGGAACACAGGGAGAAGACTCCTTGCCCTGTGCCTTCCTTCAGTCCCTGCCTCCCCAAATGCAGCTCCAGGCAGAGCCCTCAGAGCAGCCCCTCCGTCCCTCCCCATCCCAAACACCCTCTGAGCCCCCTGGCCCAGAGCAGGGAGGATGGAGAGCGGCTCCATTCCCCATCCTGGGCTCTCCCTTGACAAATCCCGCAGGAAACAACCCCCAGGTCACCGGGAAGGAGCTCGGATTGAGGAGGGATTAACTCCGAGCTGCCTTTGAGTGCTCCGAGCCCTCGAGGAGCTCGAGTTAATGAAGCCCCAGCTCTCCCATTGAAACGTTTCTGCAGCTTAATAACAATAATCACAAGTGGAACGGCAACATTGCTCTTTTCCAGTGCATGGAAAAGAGGGGAAAAAGCTCCTGGAGCAGTCTGGGGATTGCTCACAGCTCCCTGCCCGGTCTGTCCGGTATTCCCAGCATCCCAGCAGCACCTGGACACTGGGAATGGCACTGGTGGGGCTCTGGTGGCCACACAGTTCGAGCTTCCCCCTCAGCAGGAGCCTTGCCAAGGGCTGGGGAAGGCCTGGAGCGCTCAGGGATGAGGGGGAAGTTGGGAAAACAGGGAGGCAATTCCTGCCTGCTGGAGGCACCGTGGGGCATTTGCCAGCCTGGCCCAGCTCCAGATCCCGCGGGATCCCAGCCCTTGGAGGAAAACCATGAGGAAAGCACAGCTGGGAGCTAAATTACGGCTCGGGGGTGGGATGGACCGGCTTCTGTGGCTCCGGGTGTCACAGGGAGAGGGAAAAGGAAGGGAAAGGGTCCCACGGAATGACACTGCCAGGCACAGCCCCAAATCCCGCACGGGGAAGGGGTGGAGAAACCTCGCTGGAGCATCCCGGGAAGGGCAGGGCACCCCTGGGACCTGCTGGAGCATCCACAGCATTCCCTGCTGGCCCTGGGAATTCCCAGGAAGAGCCCGGACTGAGGAATTCCGCGCCTGTGACAAACACCCCTTTAACCCTGCGCTGTTCCACGGATTAAAAACCGTCGGGAAAACGCTGGCAGCTCCCCTGCCGGAGGCACGGAAAGCATTCCAGCCGGGAATACAACCCTGGAGCCGGGGATGCATCTCCCCCACGCCCAGCGCTGCTCCCAGGGATGGGAGGGGGCACGTCTGGGGCTTCCCTGTGCCAGAAGGGCATCGGGAATGGCCGGGCTGGGCATTAATTCCGCCTGAGCGAGGTGCCCGTTGCCATGGAGAGCGGCTGGGCTGGCGCTGGCGGCTCCTGTCCCCCAGCCCTGCTGCCATCAATATTCATCGCGCCTCGGGGCAGCGACGCCGAGCCGCCCAATCCCTCTCGGAGCGCTGGGAAGAGCCGGGAATTCACCCCGCATCCCTGGGCGAGCACCCCCGACATCAACCAGCGCCCCAAATCAGCGCCAGGAAAAGCTCGGAGCCGCCGGATTCCGCGGCCCCCGGGCACTGCTCCCTCGGGGACACGCTGGCCCCACGTCCCCAAGCCCTGGGTTTGCTCATTTTCACCCATTTCCTGCTGAAACCGGGCCAGGAAAAATCCACGCTGGGGGAGGTTTGAACCTGGGAGGTTTTCACATGCAGAGAGCCCCAAAATTCCTCCCAGAGCCAGAGGCGAGGGCAGGGAGGCAGGGAAAGGGCAGGGAAATCCCACCTGGGAGGGAGGTTTGAACCTGCTCTCACCTGCCTGCACCCCAACACACACAGAAACACCCCAAAATTCCTCACAGTACCAAAACCAGGGACCTGCCCGGATGGGAGGCAGCTCGTGGAAAATCTGGGTCAGAAAGGGAGGGAAAAACCCAGGAAAATCCACATGGGAGGGAGGTTTGAACCTGGGAGGTTTTCACATGCAGAGAGCCCCAAAATTCCTCACAGAGCCCAGGGCAGGGAGCGAGGGAGGGAAAAACCCTGCCCAGCTCTGCAGCTCCATCTGGGAGGGGAAAGGGCCACCCCAAACCCCAAACTGGGGATCCCCAGCTGGCAGAGATGGAGCTGGGCAGGCTGGGGGGAAGGTGAGGACCTGGCCCAGAGGTGACAACGCTTGGGGAATGCAGAAGAAGTCACCAAGGGGCCCTGCTGGCCGTTCCCATGCACTCCCAGCCTGCCAGGACCTGCCTGATCCTCACCTGCTGCCTCTCTCGGGGTAGGGAGCCCCTTCCTTCACCCCAAACCTGAGCTCTGGCTTTGCCAGGCCGGACAATGACCCTGCCCCACCAAACCTCTGGGTTCTGGCTCCCATAGCCCTTTATCCCACCCTGAGAGCAAACTCAGGCCAGGAGATCCCAGCTCCTGAGCACACCTCAGCCCAATCCCAACCATTCCCAAGATCAGCCTTGTCCCAACCTGCCGAGGACGCCCAGAACCACATCAAATCCACCCCAGGGATCATCAGAGCACAACCAGCACGGGCAGAAACAGCAAAACCCATCCCCTTCCCCACCTTCTTCCCGTGTCCCCTGTCCCCATCTGCTCCCAAACACCTCCTGCACCCCACACCAGGAATTTGCTCCCTGGGAGCCTTGGCAGCCCCCCAAAAGTGGGATATTTTTCCATCTCCTGTGGGGGCACCAGGGATTTTTTGGGAGTCTGGCATCTGGCTGGGCCGGGCCATTCGTATTTTGGAGCCCTGAGCAAGGAGTTCCACCCACGGAGGTTTTTATTTTGCGCTCGAGATGCCTTCCCCGGGCCAATTTTAGATTAATCACATTTTTATCTCGCATCCGTTTTTCTCCCGCCTCCTTCCCCACCCCCAGCAGGAGAGGCAGGGAAAAAAATATAAAATAAAGGCAACAACGGGGTTATTAATTGGCTGCTGATTTCTGCTGGGCTCTTATCTGTGCACGTGGAGGTGGGGGCAGAGCCTGCCAGCAAAGGCAGGGGTTTTAAGCCTGGTTTTTAAAGGGAACAAAGCTCCTGTGATGGTTTTATCTCAGCCTGGGCTTGCCTGCCCTGCATCCAGCAGCTCCTGAAGCTGATAAGAGCATCATAAAAAAAAAAAAAAACCCAAACAAAAGAAAAACCCAACGAAAAAAAACCCCTCCACCAAAGTTCATCATCTGCGAAACCAAAGGAAAGGTGGGAGAGGCAATTCCAGAGGCAAGGATGGCCCAGGGGAAATGGAAACCTGCAGGAAACCCAGGGGCTTCCAGGGAAGGATTTTTCCCAGCTTTTCCCTGCTTCCAGCTGGGAAAACCCCTGGAGAAAGGGAGCACGGAGGGACACCTGCCCAAGGCCCACGTCCCCCAGCGCTGGCAGGGATGCGCTGCAGGGCCCGGGGAGCAGCTGCACAAACGGATCGGTGCCTCGGGAGACTCTTCCCTGAGGGAAAGGGCAGCGCTGGAGCAGCTCCCGCTGTCCCCAAGCCCCACCCCGGGCACAGGGACAGCTCTGCACTCACCATCCCTCGGCGGCGGCGGCGTCTGCGTGAAGTAACTGTTGGGTTTGTCTGCAAGGGAACAAAAACACGGAGCTGTCACAGGTTCCTGGGCACAACCCCTCCTCTCCTGCCCCCAGCCCTCTCTTGGGACGGCGTTTCCTCCCTTCCCGAGCAGGTTTGACTCCCAGGAGGTGCTGGAGCCAAGAGGGAGTGGCAGGAACGGGAGCCGGGATCACCAAAAGCTGTTTTGGGAGCCCCAGGTATCGATGGAGCATCTCTGGCGTGGGATGTGGGAGCAGCCCCCGGCGCCCAGCAGGGCTGGGATGAGCCTCGGCCCGTCCTGCCCCATCTCCCGAGGGCTGTGAGGCCGATCCTGCTGTGATCACCCCAAACACACCCCTGGGCACGGCCTCAGCAGGTCAGCCCCGAGCAGGACGCAGCGGGAATGCTGTGGCCTCCAAAAAGTGGGAGGGAGGGGCGGCAGGAGGTGAAAGCTGCCGTGGGTGTGACCACAGGGCCCAGGCAAGGGTCGCACCTTGTCACCTGCCACCCCTCTGTGCTCGGGGGGAGCTGAGCTCCACTCAGGCTCCAAAATCCTGAACGGGAAACACCCAAAGTCTGGGATTTGTGGTGTGCCCGAGGCAGCAGAGCCAGGCTGTGCAGAGATAACCCCGCCCCACCACGCTCCATCACCTGGCCCTGCTCCTGCCCAGCTCCCTGAAGCCATCCATGGGTTTTCCAGCGTTTATTCCAAACGCAGGGAAGCGGCGGCGCATCCCAAAGCCGGGCTGGACGATCTGCCTGCCCTCCGTGGGCTTTTCCCAGAGCAGGTGTTTGGCACTTCCCAGCTCAGGGAGGTCAAAGCCAGCCCTGGATGGTGGAATATTCCCCCACAGGCACCGGGAAAGGGAGCAGGAGGTGACGGAGCCTGACAGGAATACCTGGATGCTTCCACACCCAAGGGTGGGATCTACTCAGCTGCACCAGGGATCAGATTAACAGCAAAACCTCAGGGGGAAAACCCTCCCCCCTTCGTTTGCTGGTTCCTCAGAGCAGGGATCCTGGAGCAGCCTGGGAGACACATTTCCCACTCTCATGTAGGGCTCCAAGGTCCAGCAGTTGGCTGGGAATGAGGGAACACCAGAATTCCTCGGCCAGGGCAGGGCTCCCAGGAGCTCCTTTTGCCCCTCACCTCCCACCAGCCCTGCCCAAATCCTCCCATCCCCCCAGGTCATCACCCCCTGCGCAGCGGGATTTGGGGTGGGACCCTGCCGGGAGCGGCAGCAGGTGGGAGCTGGGCTGGCCCACGCACAGCCGCCCTCACAGCTCTGGGCCAACATCTGACAGGGGAAAGCGGGGCAGAGCCACGCAGGGAGCTGCCAATCCCCGCATTGTCCCCAACGGAGCGAGGAGCTCCAGGAAAAGCCCCCCAAACACCACCTGCCTCGCCCTCCCCTGCTCCGGGGACACCTACAGTTATTGAGGAAGAGCAGCACGGCGAATCCCAGCGTGGAGGTGGCCAGCAGGATGAGGCAGATGTTGCAGGGGATCATGAAGTAGCGCACGACCAGGGACACCTTGTGCTGGTACAGCCGGTCCCGCTCCAGGGCTCCCGGCGCCATGGGGTACTGGCACGCTGTCATGCTCGGTGTCACACCCCGCCCGCCGGCCAGCCAGCCCAGAAGGGTCGCCACGAGGCTCGCATGGATCCCTTTTCCCCCTCCCCGCTGGTTTTCCGCAGCCTAAGTTGTCCCAGATGTTCCCATCTCGGCTCGCAGGGCTGCGGGCACCTTCAGGAGTTCGTGCCCGGCGCTGCCATGGCAGTGGCGCAGCCGCGGGGGCAGCTCCCGGCCCGCTCCGGAGAGCTCAGCGAGCCCCTGGTCCAGCCCGGAGGGTGTCAATCCACACCTGCCCGCAGAAAACAAACGCAAATCCCGGCTCTAAATCCGCGGCCGAGCCCACCAGGACAAGGACGAGCCGCTGCTGGGGTGGGAACGGAGGGAATGTCACGGCGGCGACACGCTCCCGGCGGCAGCGCTGGGACAGGAGCCCTGCCAGGCTCGGGAATATCCGTATCCTCCGGGATACCCTCTCACATCCACGCCGACCTCGCTCCGGGAGCGCGGAGCTCCCTCCGCTGTCCAGCGGCTCCTCCGGGACAGCTCCGGCAGCCTCCGACCCTCCGCAGGTCCTCGCAGGCGGGAGCAGCCGAGATTCCGGGAGAAACCCAAAATTCCGGGGGCAGCCAAGATTCCGGGAGAAACCCAAAATTCCAGGAGAAACCCGAGATTCCGGGAGCAGCCCGAGCTCAGTCGTGCCCCGCTCCAGCCGAAGGCAGCCGCTCCCTCTCCCCCTCCGAGGCTCCGCTCAGAGCCGCCGCAGCTCCATCCCCGCTCCCTCGCCGCCCCTGCCCAGCCGAGCCCAGCGCCGGCTCTCCGGCACCTTCCCAACCCTCCGGCCAGCGGGAAGGGGCCCGGCTCGGCCCGCCGGGCACGGGCACCCTCGCCGGAGGGGGCCAGCTGCCCGCCTCACGCCGCTGGGACATGCCAGCCCTTCCCGGCGAGACCCCAGCTCCGCTCGGAGCCCGGCATGGAGCGGCGGGAGAGCGCCGGGAGCGGCGGCCGCCCTGCCCGCCTGGCTGGGAGGGTGGATGGGAGGGTGGATCCTTAATCCCGGTGGTCTCCGTGCGCCCCCCGCGCGGGGAAGGGGCCGCGCAGCATCAGACAAGGGAGCGGCAGCGCGGAGCGAGCCCGGACCGCCCGCCCCACGCCCCGGAGCTGCTCCCCTCCCTCCAGCCCTCCCTCCGCCCGCCCCTCGGCCCGACCCCGGCGAGGGGGGGGCACAGCGAGCCCCTCCGAGCGCCAACAAAGGGGAGCGGGGGCGCAGGGGCGCGGCGCAGACAAAGAGCGGGGGCGGCGGGGGTCGCGCAGGAGCCGCTCCCCCCGGACACGGCGCGGGCAGCGCGGCTCCGCCCCGCCGGGGACCCCCCCCCACGACCCCCGGCAGCCCCCCGGGATGGGCAGGGAAGGGTGGGAGGGGGTGGAAGGGCTCGGGAGGTGGGAGGGGTGGGGGCTCAGCGCCCCGGCCCAGCCCCTCCGCGCACTCGAGATGCCGGGAGGCGGAGAGAGCGCTCACGCCTCGGCCGGCATCGCCCCCCGAGAGACCCTCGGGGACGGCAAAGACACGTGAAGAGCAGAAAAAAACCCGTTATGATTTTTTTTAGGACGTTATTGGCAAGAGAGGGGCACGGACTGGGCACAGCCTCCCCAAAACCAGCCGGAAAAAGGAGCAGGACCCGGCGCTGGGACCCCAGGGAATGAACTGCCCCCTCCCTGCGGGCTCCTGCCCCTTCCCTGCTTCCCTCGGGCAGGACGCTGCCAGCCAGGATGGGAAAGGTGCCACCAGCAGAGCCGGGTGAAAGCCAGAGGGAGGTCAGGGCCAGAAGTGAGGGTCTGACAATGGGGTGAGAGCCCTGCCACAGCCCCGGGCAGGGATTCCTGGTGCCCACATGCCAATTCCAGGCTGCCAGGACCTCACTCTGCTCTCCCTTCAGGTGGAGGCTCAGCCAGGACAGCATTCCTGGCAAAACACAAACACAGAGCCCCGCGAGCCGTTCCCTGCCGCTGGCACCCCCCATTCAGGCCACCAGGACCTGCTGGGTCATTTCTCGGCCACCACAGCCGAGCTCTTCCTCACCAGGGAGGAACTGGGCAGGTCTGAAAGCTGCATGAAAACCCCTCAGGAGGAAGGTGCTGGGGTCACAGAGAACCCAGAATTGCTGCTTCCCTCTGAATTCCTCCTTCCCACCCCTCCAAAAGGCAACAGATTGGGAGAATCACCCTTGCCAGGGGCAGCCTCCCCTCCCAGCCCTCCCAAGGATCCTCCCCTCACCTTGGCAATGCACCTGGAGCCCGAGGGACACAAACATTATGGAATCCACCCACCCTCCCCTCCCACACGCGGGGGACACTGGGTGGTCCTTATCAGGGCACCCCTGGCTCCAGGAGCCTGCAGCTCCCTCTGGGATGGGCACAAGTTGCTCCCCACCCACCCCACAAAGCTGCCCCGCTCCTCTCTGGGGGCTGGGAACATCCCGGTGGTCCCCAGGTGCAATTCCAAGGAAGAAGAAAAGCAGAGGAAAGAGGGGAAAAAACTCAAGTCACATCAGGGAGATTGCTCTGCTTTAAAGCTGCCTGGCTCCCTGGGGACTGGCAGAACACGATCCCAATGATCCCAGCACTGGGAGGCACGGGCTGAACCCCAAACACCCTGCCTGGAGAGCCCCAGGAGCAGGGATGGCCCTGGGAAGTTCCCCTCACACTCACACAAAGGCTGGGAGAGCCTCTGAGAGCCCAGGAGCTACGAGGGCTCAGCAGGAAACTCCCTCCAAGCCGTTCTTCCCACTGGGATGCACCACAGCAGCCCCCTCAGAACCCTCTGCCAGGGAGGGGCTGGAGCCCCCCCATTTGCCTTTCCAAGCAGCAACTCCAATCCTGTCACTGCTCCAGAGGCCTCCCTGGCCACCACCTGGGGACTCCTGGAGCATTGCACAAGGATCCGAGACATTCCCCAAAAAACGAGCCCTGCTCCTCTCCTCTGCTTGGTCACTTCATACCCAACTCAGCCAGCTCCTGCATCCTTCCATCCCAGCTCCTGCATCCTTCCATCCCAGCTCCTGCATCCTTCCATCCCAGTTCCTGCATCCTTCCATTCCTGTTCCTGCATCCTTCCATCCCAGCTCCTGCATCCTTCCATCCCAGCTCCTGCATCCTTCCATCCCAGTTCCTGCATCCTTCCATCCCAGCTCCTGCATCCTTCCCATTCCTGTTCCTGCATCCTTCCATCCCAGCTCCTGCATCCTTCCATCCCAGTTCCTGCATCCTTCCATCCCAGTTCCTGCATCCTTCCATTCCTGCTCCTGCACCCTTCCCATTCCTGCTCCTGCATCCTTCCATCCCTGCTCCTGCATCCCTCCATTCCTGTTCCTGCACCCTTCCCATCCCAGTTCCTACATCCTTCCCATCCCAGTTCCTGCATCCTTCCATTCCTTCTGCATCTTCCCATCCCTGCTCCTGCATCCTTCCCGGGACAGCGGTGCCAAATTCCTGCCCGATGCCCTCACCCGGGCCATGTCCTGCTGCCTCCACTCCAGGACCATCCCTGTTCCCCCCCGGGCAGGGCTTCAGAGCCACAGCTCCCGCAGAAATCCAGGATAAGGCCCAAGGCCTGCCTTTGAACAATTCCCAAAGGGAAGCGCGGGGCATTTGCATCCTCCCCGCGCGTTTTCACATGCAAATCACCCCGGCACAGGCGGCCCTTTCTTCCCAGGTCTGCGGGGCTCTGTCCCCTCCAGCCATTTCGGGGCCGCTTTTAGGGGCAGCCCCGCGTGGATCTGAGCAGCCTTTGTGTCCTGGATCGGCTCCTCATCCTCTTGGGAAAGACAAACACCGCGCCCCTTGCGAGGATTTGGGATGGGATTTGACAATCCGAGGATCCATTTGCCCTGGGGTGACCCCGCACCTGCCTGGCCCGTCCGTGTGGGGTGGCATTTTTGTCCCTCAGTGTCCCTGTGCCCTGAGCCGGCCGCCTGGAGAGCCCCTGAGCAGCTGCCACGTCCTCGCCACATCTTTGGTGACGGTGGCAGCAGGGACACCCCGTGTGCCACCCGCTCCCTCGGCCAGCCAGGAGCATCCAGCCCTTCCCACAGCTCGGGATGTGTCCGTGGGGAATGAAGGGCCAGGCAGCAGAAAGCTCGGGATGTGTCCGTGGGGAATGAAGGGCCAGGCAGCAGAACCCAGCAAGAGCTGGGCAAGCAAAAAAGGACATAATGGCAACAAAAAAAAAATAAAATAAAAAAAAAGCCATAAAAACAAAAAAAAAGGGACATAAAAGTAAAAAAAAAAAAAAAGGCCATAAAAGGCACCTTGGCTCCAGAGGGGGCAGCAAATCCAGGGATCCAGGGCGGTTTTGCCCACCCAGAATCTGGATATTTGTCTCTGGATGGAGCAGGGATGGATCCATCCCTCACCCGTCAGCCACTGCCCATTATCCCCCCTGCACCGACAGCCTTCCTCCCCTTCCTCCTCCTCCTCCTCCTGAGAGAGGCCTGCGGGCATCCGAGGGACCGCCAGCCCCAGCGGGGGGACAGGAGGCACAAAGTCCCCGCGGCTGCCAGGAGAGAGGAGGGAGGGGGACAAGGGACAGGTGCCAACCAAACCCTTCTCACACAGCTGCTCTTCCCCTGCTCCAGGCAGAAATCCCAGCGACTCCACCCCGCTCGGCCCGGATTTTGCCATGGAAGTGCTCCGTGCACCCAGGGCTGTGTGTGGTCACCGGGCAGCTCCGAGCTGCTGCCACTCCTGGCTTCGTTTCTGCCGCCGCCGGTGCCAAAGGTGGCACGGGAGGGGCTGGGGGCAGCCGGCTCGGAGGAGCCGGGCAGCGGGCAGCGATTATCCCGCTGTTCCCGGATTATCCCGCTGCTCCCGGAGCGTGGAGCCGGCAGGAGATGCAGCTCCCCGGGCACTGCCAGCAGCGGGACCCTCCCACGCTCCAGCCCCTCGGGGAAGGGACGGCACCAGCAGCAACCTCGGTTTAAATTCCTTCCCATTTCTGCCTCCCAGCCTGAAACACCCCAAAAATCGGAGCTGTTTTGGGAGATGATTGACAGCTGCCAGTCAGCCGCTCCTCTCCCAGCTCCTGCTGTTGCCAGGCTGATTCCTCACCTGGCTCCCTTCCCGCTAATCCTGTTTGGCAGGGAGCTAATTGGGATTTATCTGACAGCACCCAGGGCCTGCAGAGACGTTTTGTGCTTCCTCCGGGGAGGCGGAGGAGGAGGAGGAGGAGGAGGAGGAGGAGGGGGCCTGCAGAAGGCGTTCGCTCCTTCTCCTTTTCCCCATCTCCTCCCGCAGTTTTCCCGGCTAATTACCGGCGAGAGGAGCGGGAGGGGGGGGAGAAACGCGGGGATTTTAATTATTTCATTTAACACTTGGCAGGACCCAGCTTTGACTCCCCGCTGAGCAGCGCTTGGAAATAAAGAGCTTTTAAAGGCTCTCCGCGGGAGAGGAGCGAGCGGGGGTGGGATTCGGGGCTGGGGCGGCCGGGCTGGCGTGTGCAGGGCGGGATGGGGATGTTCATTCACACCATTCCCAGTAAACATTCCCAATAAACACTCCCAGCTCCAGGGAGGGCTGGATAAGCGCGGCCTCCTCTGAAAAAAGGGGGTTTTCCCCACTGAATAACTTCATCTGGAAGCAGCAATTGGACCATGCAGATGCCCTCAGGGATGGAAAACGCCTGGAAAAGGGATGGAAAAAGCTCCAGGGTGGAGTGTGCCACCCATCTTGTGCCCGGGGACTCCGGGTCCCCCTCTCCCAGCCCTGCAGACCCCTCCCTGCTCCCCAGAGCTGTGCTCCTGCTGTGTTGTCACCGCGATGTCCCCAACGAGACCTCCCAAATCCCAGCCGGCCATGAGGGGTTCTGATGGCTCTGCCTCGCCCCTAAACCCACAAAACTCAAACCAGGGGTCACACGCGGAGCTTGGAAGGTCTGCAAGGACAAAACGCTGCCCCAAAGGGGACACAGAGCAAAACCAAAGCCACCTGGGCGAGGGGAAGCATCTCCGAGCTAAAGCCACACAATTCCCGCTGTTCCAAGGACTCTGCGCATCCCAAAGCCGAGCTGCTGCCCCGGGCACGGCTCACACGGAGCGCTGGGAGCCCATTCCCGCCTGGAACCCGCAGCCCAGGAGGGTTTTGCAGAGCGAGTGAGGATTTCACCCCCTCAGCGGGCAGCGCCTCCCCTTCCCGGCTCCCGGAGAGGGGCACAGCGGGGCCCTGCCGGGGACAAACCCCCGAGCGCATCCCTCGGGGAGCGGGGCCGGGCCGGGGCTGCTCCGCGGGCTCACACCGCCACCTGCCGCCCTTCCCGACCCTCTCCTGCCGCCAGCAATTCCAGCCGAGCCGCAGGGAACTCCAAAAGGAGC
>JACBWW010000158.1:12358-38634 GCA_020086605.1 Lanius collurio | reverse complement strand
CAAACCTCTCCCAGGGCTGCCTCTCTTGAGCTGCTGACCCAGAGCGGGGTCATTCCCCCTGTCAGCATTCCCAGCTGGAAAAAGGGGTTATGGGTCATTCCCCTGTCAGCATTCCCAGCTGGAAAAAGGGGTTATGGCCTCCCTGCCATGAATCCGAGGGGAGGAGGGGGCCAATCCTGGGGTTTTTTGTTGTCCAAGCAGAATTCCTGCATTCCTGGCCCTGTTCACTCCTCTGCTCTTGGGACACGCTCAGCAAAGGCTTTGGGGGATCCAAAATCCCCTTAGGGGCCTCCATAAAACTGCAGGATGACCCTAAACCCCCTGTCCATCACCCACCGACCCCAAATTCTGTTCCAGGACCCACAGCCCAGTGTGACGACCCCAAACACACACACAGAACTGCAGGATGACCCTAAACCCCCTGCCCATCACCCACCGACCCCAAAGTCTGTTCCAGGACCCACAGCCCAGTGTGACAACCCCAAACACACACACAGAACTGCAGGATGACCCTCAACCCCCTGCCCATCACCCACCAACCCCAAAGTCTGTTCCAGGACCCACAGCCCAGTGTGACAACCCCAAACACACACAGAACTGCAGGATGACCCTCAACCCCCTGCCCATCACCCACCGACCCCAAAGTCTGTTCCAGGACCCACAACCCAGTGTGACCCACCCCAAACACACACAGAACTGCAGGATGACCCTAAATCCCCTGCTCATCACCCACCGACCCCAAAGTCTGTTCCAGAACCCACAACCCAGTGTGACCCACCCCAAACACACACACAGAACTGCAGGATGACCCTAAAACCCCTGCCCATCAACCTCTGACCCCAAAGTCTGTTCCAGGACCCACAGCCCAGTGTGACGACCCCAAACACACACACAGAACTGCAGGATGACCCTAAACCCCCTGCCCATCACCCACCGACCCCAAAGTCTGTTCCAGGACCCACAGCCCAGTGTGACAACCCCAAACACACACACAGAACTGCAGGATGACCCTCAACCCCCTGCCCATCAACCTCTGACCCCAAATTCTGTTCCAGGACCCACAGCCCAGTGTGACCCACCCCAAACACACACACAGAACTGCAGGATCACCCTCAACCCCCTGCCCATCACCCACCAGCCCCAAAGTCTGTTCCAGGACCCACAGCCCAGTGTGGCGACCCCAAACACACACACAGAACTGCAGGATGACCCTAAATCCCCTGCCCATCACCCACTGACCCCAAAGTCTGTTCCAGGACCCACAGCCCAGTGTGACGACCCCAAACACACACAGAGAACTGCAGGATCACCCTCAACCCCCCACCCACCACCCACCAACCCCAAAACCAGCGCCAGCACCTCCAACCCAACACGACCCACCTCCAAACCAGCAGGACACCCTTCAACCACCTCAATCCTCCAGCAGAGTGGGGGGAAAACCCCAAAAAAACCCCAAGAGCAGCCTCACCTTCCACGCAGTGCTCCACCTCCTCCAGGTTGCGCAGGGTGATGCGCATCAGGCTGGAGTTGAGCATGAGCTCGTTGCGGTGCGCCGGCCACAGCGCCTGCGGGGCGGGGTTCACGAAGAAGATGCGGGTGTCCCCCGTGGCCACCTGGTTGTCACAGATCAGCGGGTCCCCGAAGCCCCCGATCACCACCTTGTTGCCCCCGTCCAGCAGGATCTCGTGGGTCACGATGTCTTTGCCCTTCAGGTAGCGCCAGACCCGCACCTGGCAGGGGAATGGGAGAGAGGTCAGGGGGTGGGGGGGCTTCCTGGGCTTCCATTTCTCCTTCCTGGGCTTCCATTTCTCCTTCCTGGGCTCCCATTTCCCCTTCCTCGGCTCCCATTTTCCCTCCTGGGTCCCCATTTCCCCTTCCTGGGCTCCCATTTCCCCTTCCTGGGCTCCCATTTCCCCTTCCTGGGCTCCCATTTCTTCTTCCTGGGTTCCCATTTCTCCATCCTGTGCTCCCATTTCCCTTTCCTAGCTCCCCATTTCCCCTTCCTAGCTCCCCATTTCCCCTTCCTGGGCTCCCATTCCTCCTTCCTGGGCTCCCATTCCTCCTTCCTGGGTCCCCATTTCCCTTCCTGGGCTCCCATTCCTCCTTCCTCGGCTCCCATTTCACCCTCCTGGGTCCCCATTTCCCCTTCCTGGCCTCCCATTTCCCCTCCCGGGCTCCCATTTCCCCTCCTGGGCTCCCATTTCCCCTTCCTGGGCTCCCATTTCCCCTCCTGGGCTCCCATTTCCCCTTCCTGGGCTTCCATTTTGCCCTCCTCGGCTCCCATTTCTTCTTCCTGGGCTCCCATTTCCCTTCTGGAGCTGCTCTTTCCCCTCCCTGTCCCAATCCATGGAGGATTCAGCCACCCTCTCCCTTTACCCATCTCAACTCCAGGCCTCAAACCCAAACCCTGGCTGCAGGAGCCCTTCCCAGTCCCCTCTCCCAGTGTTCCCAGTGCTCCCTGCACTGGCTCGTCCCCCCGTGCCCAGAAATGCCCCCCATGCAGAGGCAGCAGCAGCTGCCACGTGGCTCTGAGGGCACACAGGACAGAAATTCCCCGGGCAGGGAACCACAGAATGCCTGGAATGGGAACAGCTCAGGGGGCTTTGGGACATTGCTGTCACCACAGGTGTCCCTCCTGCCACAGCCCCGAGGGCACCTCAGCACCCAAGGCCTGCAGGGAGGGGGTGGCTACGAGATAATGGGGTTTGGAGCCCCTCTCCGAGTCAGGACACCCGTGCCAGCTGCCAGAGGGTCATCCAAGGGGGCAAAGGGCAGGGAATGGGTATTCCCACATGGATGGGCATCCAGGTGTCCCCCCACCCTTGGGGGACACTGGGGGGGGTGGTGGTAACGCAGTCCAGGAGGAGTTTTACATCCAGAGCAGATCTAATCCCACTGGAAAATGAAGCATTCCCGGTTTTCTGCCTCTGCCCCGGTGGCCCTTCAGGTGTCCCCCCATGGGTGTGAGAGGCTGTTCAGACACAGAGACTTCTCCCCTGTGCCAAATTCCTCCCCATCCCCTCCCTCAGCACCTCCAGCCGAGATCTGAGGCTGCAGGGTTTGGATCGGGGGGTGAAGCCCCGCTGGGGGCTCTGGGGAATGCAAATCCTGTGATCCACCGTCAATCCCGGAATTTATTTTTTTTTTTGGCAGCCCTGACTCCAGAATTTCAGCCCAGCTCTCATCCCTGATCGAAGAGGCTTCAAAGGTCACCCTGAGCCTGAGCCAAGCTCCTCCACAGCGTCCCTGGCAGGACTGGGAGGACGGGAACAGGGTCATTCCCACATTCCCTGTGGCCACGGGAGCCACAGGATGGGGCCAGAGCCTCCTGCTCAGCGCCAGCCTCACCTGCCGAGCAGGAAAAGGGAACAAATCCAGCACTGCCTGGGCCCTGCAGGCACAAATCAAGGTTGAGAACCAAGTTCAGGCGTTCATTTCTCCTGTTTTCCTCACACTTTCTCCCTTTAGTGAAATATTTGGAGCAGGACCCCCACCTCGGTGTGGGCGTGGGGGTCTGAGCTCCCAGGCAGCGCAGCCACCCCAAAAAGGCAATAAATTACCCCAATTATGATGCCAACAACCGCATACCTGAGCTGCAGGAGCACCCCAGGTGGAAGCAGGGCTGTGACAGCAGCCACACATGCCTCGGCTGCTCCCAGGCGTGGAGAACTCGGCCCCTTTCGGGGCAGCCACGCGTTCCCCACACCCATTTATCCTCCAGCAGGAATGGGGGCGGCCCCTCAGGGGTGCTGAGCCACCCCACAGCTCCCAAACACACGGGATAAATCCTCCCTGGGATGTGTCCCTCCCAGCACAGCCCAAATCCAAGCTACGGGACAGGAAAGGTTTTGCTCCTCTTGCAGAGGAACGGAGGGGGTGGGATAAAAGGGTCTTGAAAGGCTGCAACTCCCTCAGGAGGGGCAGCTCCGATCTCTGCTCCCTGTGAGCAGCAACGGGACCTGAAGGAACGGCAGGAGTTGTGCCAGGAGGGGTTTAGGGTGGAAATCGGGAACATTTCTTCCCCCGGAGGGTGGTGGGGCACGGGAGCTTCCCCAGGAGCTCTCAGGGATGCCCAGGGTGGGACTGTGCGGGGATAAAAGTTGGATTCTGCTCCTTGCGGGTCTCTCCCACCCCAAACCATCCCGCGACTCCCTGAAGAAGCCTCGGAGATCTTCCCTGATCCCACAGCGATATCTGTGACAGAGGACAGCCCCTCTCGAGGCCACCAGCGGCCATGGCAGCCCAGGTGAGCCTGGAAAAGCTGGGAAGGGCTCAATCCTGCACTCACAAACCCCTCCTGCCTCCCCAGCTGCTCCTCCAGCCTCCTCCCCGGGCTGGAGCTGCTCTCTCCCCGCAGTCAAGTCAAGACACCTTCCCGCAGCCCCACCTCCTCCTTCTGCTGCTCCAGCCCCAGGGCAGGCTCCGGAGGAGGTGAGCAGCAAACCAGGGCGAAAAACCTGCCAGACAAAGGAGAAAAAAGGGGGAAAAAACCCTCCCCCAGCAGGCAGAAAACACAGCCCGCGGCTGGCGCTGAAAGGAGCGAGCGGGGCGTTTTCACAGCTCCGTTTTGGGTTTATTTTTTTCTAGTGGCGGAGGGGACGAAAGCTGAATTCTCCCCCAGCTTTGCAGCAGATGGTAATTGGCGTTAATTGGCGTTAATTGGCGTGGCTGCTGAGCTCCGAGCCAGGCCACGGCACTCCCCGAGAACATCAAGAGTCCGGCGGCCCCGTCCCCGCCCTGCTCCCTGATGAATGGATGCGCAGGCACCAAAGCCCCGCAGTTACCTGCGGGCATCCCATTCATCAGCGCTGCACAATTAAGACTTTGTCACCGCTGACTCACCGGCGGCAGCGAGGATCGCGGGGAAGAGGAAGGGAGAGGGAGGAAAAAATTGGGCTGGGACCTGTTTGGAGGAGGACCCTTCCCAGGAGCGCTCTGTTTTTCCAGGGAGAGCAGAAAACGCTGGATTTTAAGGGGGTTTTGCAGTGCCGGGGAGGCAGAGCAGCCACAACTTTATCCAGGCAGATCCTTGCACGGGGGAGGGGTTTAAGGGAAGGAAAACAAATCAAATAAACAGAAATAAAAGGGTTTTCCAATGTGCCACAGGGTGTATCCCGTGATGGGGAAGGGAACCACCTGTGCAGGAACATTCCCACCGGGAATACGCTGCGGGAAATGCCAGGCTTGGCTTTGTAAAGCCAGGTGAGAAACTGGAGCAAAGTCCCTTCTGGAGAAGCTGTCACTCGGGGTGAGAAGCACCCAGAACGGGGTCACCACTGAATTTTGGCAGTTCTGGGAGATGAAAGGCAGAACCCACTCCGCTTCCAACCCTTCCCTCTCCCTTTTTTTTGTCCCTCCCTGTGCCTTTTCCCTGCCCTTTCCCCAGGACCCAGCAACTCCCAACAAAACCCCCCCCCAAAACCTGGGCTCTTTTGTCCGGAACAGGATCCACATCCTTTTCCACACTTCCTACAGCACTCGCAGAACCTGGATTTGTCCTATAAATAGCAGCTGCCTTCCTACACATCGGGATAGCCCAGAAAAAGGCACTTCAGGGGGTCAGAGCAGGAAGGGACAGAGGAGCAGCAGCAGCTTTGGGAAGAAGTCAGAAGCTGCAGTCAGGAGTGTCAAATCCCTTGGAAAAACAGCACGGCAGAGACTTTTTGGGAATGCTGTCAGCCTTCCCCAGCTCCCCTGGCAGCGCAGGAACGGCTGGCAGCGATTTCGGGGTGTTTATCTAACAGTAACTTATCGGCGTCCATCAAAGCCCTCAGCTGGAAGGGTTGGGAGCCGAGCTGGGGAGAACAATGCCCCAGTGAGGAATTCACAGATCCCCACGTGCCCGCTCCCTCCCGGGACCACCCAGCTCCGGGAATACTCGGGATTTTGGGTGTGGAACTCTCCCCGCACAGGCTGGGCCCTCGCCTTTCCTCTGCTGATAAGGAAGAACCTGACAGGAGATAACGGCGGGGTCTGGGGAGCAGCGACCAGGGCAGGACAGCGGGGATTGGGGCAGGAATTTCCTCAGCAGTGAGGTCCTGGATTTATCCCAGCTCTGCAGGGGCACTGCAAGGACAGCAGGAGCCGGGGGTCAGGCTTGATCCCGAATTGCTGGTGGAATTTAGGTGTTTGGTTAAAAAAAAAAACCAACAAAATAAACGGCAGGGATGGCCAATCCAGCAAAATCCACACAATTCCAAGACTTAGGAGGGCGAGAAGCCAAGAGCTGCTGCAAAGCTGCACATCCCCAAGTCACTGCAGTGACGGGAGATTTATCTGTGTCCAGCTCCTTGGGACACCCCAAATCCCATCCCAGAGCTTTTTTTCCCTGTAAAGACACCATGAAACGCCACTAAAAATGCCATGGGAAGGGCAGAAGGGCAGGGAAAGGGACAGGGAACTGCTGTCCTGGGGAAATTCCCAAATGTCACAGCAGGGATGGGATGGGATGGGATGGGATGGGATGGGATGGGATGGGATGGGATGGGATGAAAGCTTTCCTGCTTTCACTTTTACACGACTCCAGGGCTGGAATGGTGTCTCAGGAGCACATCCCTGCCCGTCTGTGCTCTGAGGAGACCAGGAATGTGCAGGAGCAAAATCCCAAACTCCAGAGCAAGCAGCACGAACCTGTCCAGGGCACTGCTCAGGGAAAGGCCGGGAAGAGATTCCCTTCCCAGTTTAAGGAATACAAACTGTGCTTCTCACAAAGCCACCACGGGCAGCCCCATTCCAAAATCCCGGCTGCTCCAGCTGGGGCTGGATTGCACCTTGCAAAGGCAGAGCTGCTGAGCAGGCAGCTTTTCCCATCCCAGCTTTTCCCATCCCAGCTTTTCCCATCCCTGCTTTCCCCGGCCCAGGGTCCTGCCCTGCTGCCGCAAGCTGATTTTCTGCCAGGCAGACACCTCGCTGCGAGTCTGCGGTGGGAGAAAAGGGATTTCATTTCTCAGCCGGGCATTTCTGCCTCGCCACCAGCCCCGCCGGGCCACCTCCTGTGGCAACCTCGCGCCGGCCTCAGGTGGCCACATGCATCTGTGCCCCACTGCTGGCAGCAGCTCATTAATTCTCCGCGGAGCACCCAGGATGTGCCAGACACAGCAAACAGACGGTGCCTGCTCTCGCCTGGAGGGGCTGCGATCCCATCCGTGAGGTGCAGATGGGTCGGGGGGCGCTGGGAGCGGGCACCGGGCACCAGCTGGGCGGGCAGGGGCTGGGGGATGCTCGGGAGATGCTTCAGGGAAAGTTCACCTTCCCCTCTCTGCCACCACAGCATCACCCCCGGCCCTGCTCGGCGCCAACCGCGGCGTTTTTTTGGAGGAAAAGGGGAATGGGGAGAAGAGAAGGCAAGGGAAGAGCGTGTCCTTGCAAGCGAGATCCCTGCCCCGGCAAGGGTTAAGGCGCCCGGCGCGTTTTCTGTCAAGCGGGCGGGTGGGATTTCAGGTTGCTCGGGACTTCTCCGTCTCGCAGCTTCGGGGGGAGATAACAAAACCCCACAGCCCGAGGCCAGGTTGGTGGTTAAACAATAGCTCGGGCTGCAGGAACTCGAGATGCTGCTAAAGTCAACAGCGAGCAGCGGCTGGAGGCAGGAGAGGCTCCCCAGCACCTTCCCGGCAGCCGGGCACGGAAAGTTGGGAGGCAGCTCCGCATCTCGCCAAAGAGGGAAATGCCCATAAAAAGCAACCTCCGGAGATTCCACCACCACCACCACCACCCCCCCCGCCGCCCCGGCCGCAGCTGCGGGAGCCTCTCCGCAGCCTAAAAACCCCCCAATTCCACCCCAAACCGCACGGGGCGAAAGTTCCCCCCGCGGCTTTACCTTGCAGGAGTAGGTGTGGTGCACCGGGTCCACGTTCATGATCTCCTCCACTGTGCCCGTGAGCACCACGTTGGCCTCCTCCTCCCTGCGCTCCAGCTCCCGCTCGGGGCAGCTCGCCAATCCCAATCCCAGTGCCATTCCCAGCGCCAGCAGCGGCAGCAGCGCCCGGCCCCCGGCCGCCTGCGGTGTCCCCATGGTCCCGGCGGTGCCGGTGCCGGTGCCGGTGCCCCGGCGCTGCGCGCAGACAAAGCGGCCCCGCTCGCAGGCAGCGCTGGCGCAGCCGAAAGGGCCACTTTTGTTCCAGGAGGTGAAAAGGAGGAAAGAAAGAGAGGAGGGAGGGAGGCAGCGAGGGGAGGGGAGAGCAGGGGAGGGGAGAAGGAGGAAAATCCCAGGAGGAGGAGGAGGAGGAGGAGGAGGAGGAGGGATCAGGCTCCCCGAGAAGCGCTCGGCGCTCGCTGCCGTGGCCCTGGAAGAAAGCGCGCAGATTTGCATGCAATCTGAATTGCTGATAAGGAGGGAGCGGGGGTTCGGGGGAGAGGAGGGAGGGGAGGAAGGGAGGAAGGCAGCGCGGCCGCCCGCCCTGCTGGCAGCGCTCGGTACGAACGCCGCCCCCAGGAAAGGAGCTCGCCTCGGTTAATGGATAATCAGCGCCGCAACGTGAGGAGACTTTTAAAGGTGTAGGGACCGCAGCCGGCCCCGCCGCCACCCCAGCGCTGCGCGGCAGCTGTCCCCAACCATGTCCCCAACCCTGTCCCGGGCTGTCTCTCCCTCCATCCCGCACCCCCAAGATGCTCAAAGAGGGGTCACACCCCGGCCTCTCCCTCCCTGTCACCCCCAGCCCGAGCAGCAGCTGTCCCCAGCCCTGTCCCCTCCCTCCCGCACCCCACAGATGCTCAAAGAGGGGTCACACCCCGGCGCTTCCCTCGCGGACACCCCCAGTTCCATCCCCGGCGCTGGCACTGGGGATACTCCCGGGTTTTCCCTGCGGGGAAACTGAGGCAGGGTTGGTCCCGCTCCTCAGGGACCCCACGGCTCCATCCCGGGGCACAGCGAGTGACCCACGCCGGGGACATCGCTGTCACCGCGGTGCCCGGGGCTGCCCGCGCTGTGCCCCACATGGAACCGTGGTTTGGGGTGGAAAAGACCTTAAAAACCATCTCATGCCACCCCCTGCCTGGGAGGGGACACCTTTCCCTACTCCAGGCTGCGCCCAGCCCGGCCTGGGGCTGTCCCAGGGCCCGCCGGGGTCCGTCCCCCCCCCAGCACCGCGACCCCGTGCCCCGGCTCCCCTCGGGGGCTGCAGGGCCATTTCCCCACATGTCCCGAGCAATTAGGGCAGATATAAATGAAGAGTTAAGTGGCACCGGGGGAGGTTTGTTGTTTGTGCCCTCCATAAATCAGCCGAGCCCCGGAGGCGCTTTACGAGCCTGTTCCACTCGCCGGCCCCAAACAAGCCCCGCGTGTGACCCGGGCCGAGCTCCCGATCCCAGGGTGAAGTTTAACCACGCCGGTGCCACCTGCCAGCAGAGGATGTGACACTCGGCGTGTCCCCGTGTCCTCCCGCCACCAACAAGCTTCAAGAACAGCAGCATCCTGTCCCCAGCGCCCCCGTCCCTCCCTGAATTCTCAAACAATTCGTCCCCTAAATTATCCCGAGCTTTTTGCCCCTGTGGATGCTGCACTCCCTTTCCCACTCCTTCTCTCGTTTTAGTTCATTGCTGGAAACAAATGAACCTTGCTGGGCCTTCCCAGGAAAGGATGGAGCCCCAGAGATCCCATAAATCTGCCTGGATATCCCAGTTCCTGTGGGGTTTGCAGGGAAGGCACCCTGGACAGTCTCTGTCTTAACCCAGGCGTTCCCACAGTCACTCGGGGCTCTTCTTGTAACCCCACAGCTCCTCCCAGGACTCTTCCCACTCAAAACTTCCATTTCTCCCCCAGAAATCTGAATTTCCCAGCTCAGCACCCAGGCAAAGCTCCTGATCTGAAGCAGGCAAAGTTTTATCACCTCAGAGATAAAATCCTTATCAGTGGTGGCTTCAGGGCCTATCAAAAATGGTTTCAGGGAGATCTTTTTCCCTACAAAAAAAAGGTGGCCCAGAGCCTGCTCTGGTCTGCAGGAAACCTGGTAGGGAATAACTTCCAAACCTGCCACATTTCCCACTCCTGTAAAACCCCAAGAAACTCCAGGACTAAATGACCCAAAGAAAATCCACATCATCCCATTTTCTCACCAGAAAACTTCCCCAAAAGCCTGGATTTTTGGTTGAGGGGCACTGGGAAGCCTCCATCCCCCAAAGCCAAGCCCAGACCCCACAAATCCTGGCAGAGGAGCTCCATCACTCCCTTTCTGTTGTTGTTATAAACTCCAGCAATCAGCTAAAAATATTTCAGTGCCCTGGCAGCTGATTTTTTTTTATTCCCTTATGTTTTAATTATTAATTTTTATTGTATTCCTCGAGCTCTGCTGGAGTGGAAATCTCAAGAACAAGCTCAGCTCGAGGTGGAAGGAACCAGCTGGGACTCCCTGCTCCAGCACCTCGTGGGGAGGAGAGGGGAGGAATTATTTGTGCTGGATTTGGACAATTTCGTGGTTTTGAGTTGTCTCCTTTTAGCCCCACCCCTCCATCTGCTTTCAGGGCTGGGTTGTGAGGAGAGAAATTAATTTCACAGGGTTTTTTTATATTTTTTTTGATGTTTTTGCCCCAATCTGGTGTGGTTGCAGTGGAATTACTCGGCCTTGAGGGGTGCTTTTGGTGGAGGTGAGATGTGAGGAGCTCGCTCTGATCGTGGAGGTTTATGGGGTTCATAAGGAGAAGGATTTCCCAAAAGGCAGGAAAAGAAGAAAATCACCCCGAGCACCCTTTTAGGGAGCAGCCCTTTCCCACATGGAATTGCTGGAACTCACGCTGATAAAAGGAGAAACACCAAAAAAAAAAACCCTGGGATGTTTCTGTGGGAAAACCGAGGTGAATTCCTTGGCAAATCAGCGCCCAAAACAAATAAACAGCAGCTCTCAAAAATACACAGAACACCGGGGTTCGTCCTGGCTCTTCCTGGTGAACCTGGGGCTCGGGAAAACTTCCGGGAATGTGTTTGGAGGTGGCTGGCTCTGGCTGTGGAAAATCAAAATATCCTGGAAAAATCCACAAGGAATTAGGCAGGGTTTGTTCCTCGCAGTTGTGCCTGATTTTGGGTGGGGATTACGGGGTTTTTTTGGAGAGGGGAGAAGGGGAGGAGAGACGGGAGAGGGGGAGAAAAGGAGAAGGGAGAAGGAGAGAAGGGAAGGGAGGGCCTGGCACTGCCCACGGGTGGGAGCAGGAACCCCTCAGGGGTCGGAGCGCAGCAAATAAAGGCTCCAGAGAGGAAAACCCAGCCCCAGGGGCGACAGCAGCGTCCCCATCCCTGATTTCCAGCCTCCCCATCCCTGCTTCCTTCCCTATAAGCTTCCCTTCCCTCCTTGCTCCATCTCCATAAGCTCCCAGATGCGTTTTAATGTGATTTTTTTTTCTTCCCCTTTCCCTTCTTTCTCTTTCAAGTTTAATCCCTCCCAGTGCTTCCTGCCACCACCAAACGCCTTTGGTGAGCTGTCAGGAGCCCTCTGGATGTCCCTGGGATGCTCCATGTCCGGATGGTGATTCCCAAATTAGTAAATCTGTTAATTGGCCAGGCCTCACTCGCGAGGGTTTCACCCCACAGCAGCTTCACCTCGGCCCCTGCAGCATCCACAGGGGTCACTCTGTCCCTCTGCTGTGCTGGGGGACAGCAAAATTGGACTTTTCCCCCCAAAAAATAATCAAGGAACTCACAGGGATCTGTCAAATTTGAGAATTCGCTGTTTTCCCCCCCAGATCGGGCTGGCAGCCTTGAATTGGGTGAAAAACGGGGTTAAAATGGGGTTAAAACCTCCTGGCTGATCTCCTGGGATGCCAGATCGGGAGCTGCTGGGATCCAGGCTTGGCTGCACAGGCAGGAAAAGCAGGGAATTGTGCTGAATGTGCCCAAATTCCTGGGACTCTGGGAGGAAACCCCAAACCACGGCGGGTTCGGAGCTGTAATGACAGGGTGGGAGGAATCCAGCCTGGGCTGCGCTGGGATGGGACCAAGGGCCGGGGTCACCCAGGGATTTGGGGGATTTTTCATCCCAAATCCTGGGGATCAGAGCCCCCCATGTCCCTACAGGTGTTTTAGGGCTGGGTTTAGGGCTGAACCTCTGGCAGGGTTCAGAACTTAACCCCAGCTTGGGGACAAAACTCCCAGTGAACCATGAGGGCTCTGGGAACCGCAACAAAAAGGGGAAAAGGCCAAGAAGGAGAAGGAAAATCCAGCATGAGGATGGCAAATGATGCCCTGGGATCAAATCCCAAACACCTGGGGGCTGGTGGAATTCCTCCTGCTGGAATTCTCTGTGTGGACTGATGGCCTCAACCTGCTCTCCATGCAGGGAGAAGAGAGGAAAACCTTTCCTGGCCCCTGAGAGCCATTTTTCCTTCCCAGAAATGCCAGCTGAGTGGATTTCCCTGTGCCACTTCCAGGAGAAAGATGTCTCCATCCCTTCCCTCCCCACCTCCACCCCGCCAGGCAGCAGCAGAGGGAAGCGTTCCCACCTAATTCCTGCCTGGATTGATTACAGCCGGGCCAGGATTAATTGGGGAGAGTGAAAATGCTTCTCTGGGCGATCAATCTTCCCCCGGTTCCCTCACCTTGTCATCCACTAATAACTGGGAAATCAAAATTCCCCTCCTGGCTGCCTCGAGCCGGCAAATGGATTTCTCGGATGCGTTGCTGGGAATCCTTAAAAGGTTTTCGGGAGCAGCAGGGAAGACAAATGGGATTAGCTGGGCAGGGAAAGTGCAGCCACAGCACTTCTGCCTTCCCAGCGAGGGGGAAATTCAGCTCTTGCACGCTCAGGGGGTGAGGGAGAGCCCTGGGGAGGGGGTGTGGAGCAGGATTTGGGGTGGGGGTCGTAGATGCAGAGGGGTGGGGCTGAGGGATGTTTGGAATGGAAGGCACAAAGCCTTTCCTGGTTTGAATTCCAGAGGGGTTTGGAGCCTGTGTTTGGTGTAAAGGGGCGCTGGGAATTTCCTCCAGCTGGGATTGGGCATCTCCAGTTGCTGCTTCCATCCCACCCCAGAATTCCCTGGGTTGTGCCAGGATTTGGGGTGGGAGTCGTGGATGCAGAGGGGTGGGGCTGAGGGATGTTTGGAATGGAACCCACAAAGCCTTTCCTGGTTTGAATTCCAGAGGGGTTTGCACCCTGTGTTCTGTGTGAGGGGCACTGGGAATTTTCTTCATCTGGAACTGGACATCCCCAGTTGCTGCTCCCGTCCCACCCCCGAATTCCCTGGATTTGATGTGGGAGCCGTGGATGCAGGGAGGAAGAATATCTGGAGTAGAGCAGCTAAACCCTTTCCTGGTTTGAATTCCAGAGGATTTTGACCCCACATTCAGTGTAAGGGGCACTGGGAATTCTCTCCAGCTGGAACTGGACGTTCCCAGTCACTGCTCCCATCCCACCCCAGAATTCCCTGGGCTGTCCCAGTGTGTTCCCAGCTGTTTGGGTTGGGATTTCCCAGCCATTCCATGACTTGGAGGATGTCACCATCTCTGGGATGGCCAGAAGGTCCCATTTGGCTCAAATTTATCACGAGGAGCCGAGAACCCGGCCCTGTTCTTCCATGGAATCCTGTCCCAGGGAAATGGGGAATCCGGGAATGCTTTGGGTGGGAAGGGACCTTAAAACTCACCCCATCCCACCTGCTGCCTTCCAGGGACACCTCCCACTGTCCCAGGCTGCTCCAGCCCTCCCCACAGCTCCTCCAGGCAAATCCCATTTATTTCCTTCTGCCACCAGCTCTTTAAAACCGCAGGAATCTGGGAAATCCCACACCCAGGGCAGTCCCAGTTCCCACCAGTGGCATTCCCTGTGCTGCCAAGGGGATCCCAGGGGGTTCCTGGGTGCCCAGGGCTGTGGGATAAGTGGGCACAGCCATCCCTGGCCCTGGCTGATCCCACAAAGATCCCCAAAGCTTCCAGGAGCTCCCTGCTGGAAAACACGGAGCGTGCTGGGAAGCAGGACTCGACCTAAAAGAGACAAGATTAAGATTTTAAGATTCAGAGCATGCAGGGATCCAGATTTTCCCTTTCTCCCTCTTTTTCTTTTTTTTTCTTTTTTTTTGGAGGAGTGAAGGAGCCAAGGTTTTCCCAGTCCCTCCGAGGGCGCTTGGCAACCCCTGGGAAGCTGCTGGAGCCTCTCCCAGCAGGGCTGGAATGCCCAGGGGTGGGCACAGAGGGACTCAGCCCTCCCAAATCGTGGTTTCACACTCCCCTAACCCCATTCCGCACTCCAAGCAGGATTTATTGGCCCAGGCTCTCCAGGAGATCGAGGCTTTTGTGCGGAATTTTATCCAAAACCCTTCCTGCAGCTGCTGTGTGGGCATAAAAAAAATAACAGAGAGAAGAGGGAGGGAATAAAAGAGAAAAAAAGAATTGAAACCGAGCTTTGAAAAGATTTCTTCTCTCTCTGAAATCAGTTTGTGAGTCACACACCGGGAATGACCAGGGAATATTTCATCGCTGGGGATCTCAATCTGCCCAAAGCTCAGCTCAGCATTCATCATTCTGCACACACACGGAGCGGGGAGCGGGGTTTAACCTCTTCCTGCCTGCTCCTCCCGGGATTCTGCCCCTGGGCGAGGCACTGCCTGGTTTCCTCCTGCTTTTTCCTGGTTAAAATGGGATAACTCCGAGGGTGCTGTCCCAGAGAGGTTGAAACTCCATGGGGAGGGCACCAAAAGCACGGGAATCGTTGCCAGCGTCACTCCTGGCACAGCTCAGGCCGTGCAGGGAGAGAGGGAGCAGGAGCAGGGGAGCTGAGGGTGCTCTGCACCTGCTGGCCTGGGAATGGGTGGGGTTTGGGGAGGAATCCCCTCCCCAGGGATGCAGCAGTGTCAGGAAAAGCCAAGGAATCCCCAGCAGGAGGCTAAACAGGGTGGGTGGATCAGGGATGGAGGGATGGATGGATGGATGGATGGATGGATGGATGGATGGATGGATGGATGGATGGATGGATGGATGGATGGATGGATGGATGGAGGATGGATGGATGGATGGATGGATGGATGGATGGATGGATGGATGGATGGATGGAAGGATGGATGGATGGAAGGATGAGGATATCCTGCCTAGCAGGTGCCCAGTGGGCTTCCCAGAACCCTCCTTTCCCTGGATTTGCCTCTTGGATCCACTGCAAAGCACTGAATCCAAATTTTAAAAAGCCAACAAAAAGTGGCAAGAGAGGGAGGGAAAAATCCAGGGGAAATCTCAGTGCAGGGGTGGGACTGGATGACCTCTAAAGGTCCCTTCCAGCCCAACCCATTCCATGCCTCTCTGATTCCTTCCCCTCCAGAACTCCTTTGCTAATCCAGTCTGGGGCACGGGAGAGAATTTTCCTTCCCCTGCTGCACCCAAAGGAGGCCCCCTCACCCCTGCCAGTCCCCAGACCTGCCCTAAACTCCCATCTAAGCTAAAAACCACCTGGAAAAGCACCCTGGTCCCACCAAGGCCACCGAGTTTGCTGCAGGGAGCGGGAGAGGAGCCAAGAACCGAGCCCAGCAGTGCCGGAGCCTCCGGATTCCGCGTCAGCTGCTCAGGAGCTGTCAGGGCAGCGCATCCTGGCAGAGCCTTTCAATTATCCAAAGTGCTCCCAGGGAGCTGCAGCCTCATCCATTAGGGCTGCTCTGACTCAGCCACTCCAGACTGGCCCTTCTCCCCCTCAGCCGGGGTGTTCCAGCTGGGAACGAGGGGAGGGTGAAGGCTGTGAGGAGGGAAAAGCTGAGCCCACCCGGGAGAACCCGAATTTCCCAGCCCCAGGAAGGCTGGGCTCGGTTTCAGCAGCAAGAGCGGGGCTGCTGCGGTGACCAGGAAAGCTTGGGAATGTTTTGGGGCCGGCAGGGAGGGGGATGCCAGGGGGACAGAGCCTGTCCCTGCCCGTGGGTGCCCCCCTGAGCGCCCACACCCCCCGAGGGGCAGCGCGGGGGAGGTTCCGGAGCCCCTCTGCTCCCGGCTCGGCTGCAAACCCCAGTCCTGCTCTTGTCCGTGAAAGTGCTCTTTGTTAGGCGAGAGCTGGAAAACAGCTGCCGAGGGCTTGTCCAGACACATAATCCCGGCTGGGGAGCCGAGCTGGGCCATTCCCGGGGCTGGGAGCGGGGCAGCTCCTCGGCCCCGCCCGTGTCGCCGTGCCCGGGCAGGGACAGTGGCACCATTCACACCCCGGGGAGCTCTGCGGCCTCTGCGGCTGCTGCCAGGGGGGCACAGGAGGGGATTGGGGCAGGAGGGAGGCTCTGGGGGCAGAGCTGGGGGTGGCTGAGCCGATGGCAGCCGCCAGAGCTCTGCTCCCACTCCAAGGAGAGATTCCGGCTCGCTTTCCCTCAGTTTTCGAGGGCTCAAAGAGCTCTGGGTGGGGGTGGGGAGGCACTGGGACAGATTTCTTTGATAAATCGTGGCTGCCCCGTCCCTGGCAGTGTCCAAGGCCAGGTTGGAGCACCCGGGACAGTGGGAGATGTCCCTGCCCATGGGAATGGGATGATCTTAAAAACCCCTTCTGCTCCAAACCATCCCATGATTGGGAACAGGATCCTGTCCTGCAGAGCTGCTGGATCTGGGAGTGGTCCCATCCCATTCACTGGATGGCCAAGAAGGAAAAAAAATGAAGGAAAATATTCCAGCATGGACCAGAGGCAGAGGTTTGAATCCAGAGGCTGCGATGGGAGGAGGAAAGGGAAGCAAATCTGGCTTTGCTGAACTCGAATCAAAGCTCAGCCTGGGACCAGAGCCTTGCCCAGGGCTCACTCCCAGGCCAGCCAGGCTGGATTTGCTGCAGGCAGCTCCCTCTCTCCTCTGGGTTCGTAATCCAGTCAATCCAACCCACGTCTGGAGACCAGGAGCGGCCTGGGAATCTCCCTGGGAAGGGGCAGCGGCTGCTGCAGGGATGCTGCTCCCAGGGAAGGGCTGAGCTGGGCCTGGGAAAGGCTGGCAGGGAGCAAAGATTAAATTATACTTCTGCTTTTATTGCAAGTGTGGCCAAACCAGGCTGGCTGCTGCTGGGCCCTGCACAGAAACTCTCTGATATCCTGCTCCACCCCAGTCAAAAACCAGCTTAAAGCCAAGCTGATCCTTCCTGAACTGGTTTTCTCCCAGTTTGGGTGGTCCAGGCCACTCCAGGACAGAGCAGGAGCTGGGAGCAGCTTCTCTGCCCCCCTCCTCCTCCCGAAATTCAGCCAAAGCCAAGGAGATGCTTCAGGATGAACCCAATCCCGGCACCAGGCCTGGATTTGGGGTCAGAAGGGATCAAGTCAGATGTGCCAGAGGGATCCGAGGGAAGAGGCCCTGCAGCAGAGCAGGCAAAGCTCTCTCCAGGTGAAATCCCCTCTGAAATCCCCTCGCTTGTTTTCACCGAGTCTGGGAATGGGTTGGGTTGGGAAAGACCTCAAGGATCATCCACTCCACCCCTGCCTTCCAGGGACACCTCCCACTCTCCCAGGCTGCCCCAACCTGACCTGGGACACTTCCAGGGATGGGACAGCCACAGATTCTCTGGGAAACCTGTTCAGTGCCACCAGGATCCGTCACCCGACCCCGTTTTCCTCAGGACCTTCCCTTTCACTGCCCTCCTGCAGCCCCGCTGAGGGTGGGTCCCTCTCGCTGGCGCTGTCCCCGGCCCTGCCAGTGCCACTTCCATCCTCCCCCTTGCTCGCAGCCCTGGAAGCAGCCCCAGGCCGAATGAGCAGCAGGGAGACGGGCAGAGAACGTTCAATTAAAGATCAGCGCGGGGCTGAGCCAGGAGATTTAATGGAGCTAAAGTGAAGGGCTGGCTGGGGCCCCTGGCAGCGGCAGAGCTGAGCAGAACGAAATCCCATAAACCTTGAGAGGTGGGAGCAGCCACAGCGCCAAGGCGGGCGTGGGCACCACTCCCAGNGTGGCTGGGATGGATTTAGGGGAAGGTTCTTCCCCAGAGGGTGGCTGGGATGGATTTTAGGGAAGGTTCTTCCCCACAGAGTGGCTGGGATGGATTTTAGGGAAGGTTCTTCCCCAGAGGGTGGTTGGGCTCCCCAGGGAATGGTGACATTCCCAAGGCTCCCAAAGCTCCAGGAGTGTTTGGACACCGCTCCCAGGCACAGGGTGGGGTTGTTGGGGTGTCTGGGCAGGGATAAAAGTTGGATTTGGATCCCTGTGGATCCCTTCCCACTCCCACTGACCTCTCTCACCCTCTCCGTGGGTGCCACAGCGCCCTGGGATGGAGACACCGGAATTTCTCTATCCTTCCCAACCTCCCCCTGAGACAGGAACCTGGATACCCAATTCCACAAATTCCTGGGCCTTCCTGGGACGCTCCAAGCCTCATCCCTCAAAGCTTCAGCCCCATCTGCATCCCACAGCCCAAGGGAAGCTCCAGAGGCTGAGGAAAGCATCAAAGCCTGGGAGCAGGAGGGCTGATTAAAGCTTTTTCAACATGGGCATTAATTTAATTAATTTATTAATTTGCTTCCCTTGGCTTCGGAATCCTCCCCGTGCTCCGGACATCTGCGGAGCACACGGAACCGGGAATCCCACACTCCCCCCACAGGGATGGCTCCCCAGGGAGGGCAGGCCAGGAACGCCTGGGAAGCTCTGCCAGGGCTACTGTTGGACTCCCTGAGCAGGGCTGTGGCCCTGGGAAGTGCTGGGAAGGACTCCCAGCCTGGAATTGTGCTTGGCTTCCATCCCCAGGCTCCTGCTCGGCTCCTCAATCCCAGCTGGGTGCGGGCAAAGGGATGGGCTGGGTTGGAAGGGACCTTAAACATCCCCTTATCCCATCCCAGGGTGCTCCAAGCCCCATCCAGCCTGGCCTTGGACACTTCCAGGGATGTGGCTTCCATGGAATAACCAGTGCCAGAGCCTCCCCACCCTCACAGCCAAGAATTCCTTCCTAAAATCCATCTAAATCTCTCCTCTTTTAGTTCAAACCCTTTCCTCACATCCCATCTCCATGTGCCCCTGGAAAAAGGGGTTTCCCTCTGCTTTTCAACACCCTTTTAGGCTCTGGGAGGGGCTCCAAGGTCTCCATGGAGCTTCCCTCTCCAGGATGAGCCCCCTCAGTTGTTCCTCCCCATTCCTGGGTGGGAACAGAGCTGCTGAACTGGCCTGGCTCTGCTCCCCCCTTCCAAACTTCCCAGTCTCCAAGCCCAGGGGATTCCCAGGTTTTCCTTCATCTGTGGAGCTGGCAGTGGGATCAGCACAGGATTAGGGCTGGGAACAAGTGGCTGATCCCCCCAATAAATCCTGGTGACCCCAACGCTGCCGCTGCTGCAGGAACATGTTCCCAGTTTCCAGCCACTGTTCCCAATTTCCTGGTCACTGCAGGGTGGGAATGGAGATTCCTTCTGCTCCAAGGGATACTGGGAGCACTGGTGGTGTCCTTCCCTCTGAGCCTGAGGAGAGCCAGATCCCTCCTCACCTCTGAGTGGGAGCACAAATTCCAGGTGGGAGCACAAATTCCGGGTGGGAAAGGTCCCTGATTCCCACAGAGCAGAGCAGGTGAAAAGCAGTGCAAAAAGAGAGGAAACAACAAAATCATGGGAAAATCCAGGTTGGGAGGGACCTTAAAGCTCTCCCAGTTGACGGCCAGAAGCCCCCACCCACCCCAGTGGCACCTCGGGGGCGTCGGGCACCAGCTGCTGCTCCCACCCTTCACATCCCCCGTCCCTCTCCGGGGATTTCTCCGGGAAATTCTCTCCAAGCAGCCACGGAGCCCTCGGGAAAAGCTCTTTCCTTTCCACTTCACGCTCGGGCTGCCAAGGCCAGAGCCGAGCTCGTGGAGCGAAGCCCCTGTGGAGCAGAGGGAAGGTTCTTAGAGAAGGGGGGAAACGGAGGAAAAAAAAATTAAATAGAATTCCCTTTCCTCACTCTGCTTTACTCTGACCCCGATTTATGCCAGAATGTCTGAATTTCCTGGGATTCCTGAGGGTCTGGGCAGCCAGTTTAAATTCTAATTTAATCCAGGTCACACCCTCTGCGCCCCTCACTCAGAGCGGGGGGGCAGGGGCTTGTCTGGCCACAGTCTGGGTGGAAATCCAGGGGTTATTCCCATCCTGGAGCAGAAATCCAGGGGTTATTCCCACCCTAGAGCAGAAATCCAGGGGTTATTCCCATCCTGGAGCAGAAATCCAGGGGTTATTCCCATCCTGGAGCAGAAATTCAGGGGTTATTCCCACCCTGGAGCAGAAATCCAGGGGTTATTCCCACCCTGGAGCAGAAATCCAGGGGTTATTCCCATCCTGGAGCAGAAATCCAGGGGTTATTCCCATCCTGGAGGGGAAATCCAGGGGTTATTCCCACCCTGGAGGGGAAACCCAGGGGTTATTCCCATCCTGGAGCAGAAATCCAGGGGTTATTCCCATCCTGGAGGGGAAATCCAGGGGTTATTCCCATCCTGGAGCAGAAATCCAGGGGTTATTCCCATCCTGGAGCAGAAATCCAGGGGTTATTCCCATCCTGGAGCGGAAATCCAGGGGTTATTCCCATCCTGGAGGGGAAATCCAGGGGTTATCCCCATCCTGGAGCGGAAATCCAGGGGTTATTCCCATCCTGGAGGGGAAATCCAGGGGTTATTCCCATCCTGGAGGGGAAATCCAGGGGTTATTCCCACCCTGGAGCAGAAATCCAGGGGTTATTCCCATCCTGGAGGGGAAATCCAGGGGTTATTCCCATCCTGGAGCAGAAATCCAGGGGTTATTCCCATCCTGGAGCAGAAATCCAGGGGTTATTCCCACCCTGGAGGGGAAATCCAGGGGTTATTCCCACCCTGGAGGGGAAATCCAGGGGTTATTCCCATCCTGGAGCAGAAATCCAGGGGTTATTCCCATCCTGGAGGGGAAATCCAGGGGATATTCCCATCCTGGAGCAGAAATCCAGGGGTTATTCCCATCCTGGAGGGGAAATCCAGGGGTTATTCCCATCCTGGAGCAGAAATCCAGGGGTTATTCCCATCCTGGAGGGGAAACCCAGGGGTTATTCCCACCCTGGAGCAGAAATCCAGGGGTTATTCCCATCCTGGAGCAGAAATTCAGGGGTTATTCCCATCCTGGAGCAGAAATCCAGGGGTTATTCCCATCCTGGAGGGGAAATCCAGGGGTTATTCCCATCCTGGAGCAGAAATCCAGGGGTTATTCCCATCCTGGAGGGGAAATCCAGGGGTTATTCCCACCCTGGAGGGGAAATCCAGGGGTTATTCCCACCCTGGAGGGGAAATCCAGGGGTTATTCCCACCCTGGAGGGGAAATCCAGGGGTTATTCCCATCCTGGAGGGGAAATCCAGGGGTTATTCCCACCCTGGAGGGGAAATCCAGGGGTTATTCCCACCCTAGAGCAGAAATCCAGGGGTTATTCCCATCCTGGAGCAGAAATCCAGGGGTTATTCCCATCCTGGAGCAGAAATCCAGAGGTTATTCCCATCTGGGGCTGGAAATCATGGAATTATTCCCATCCTTGGGGTGGAGAAATCATGGAATCATTCCCACCCACCCCAACCTGAGGCTGCAAACGAGCTGGCCGCGAAGGCAGGGCAAGGAAATCCTTCCCCGGGCACCAGGAAGAGCCCATGGAGCCTCTCCAATCCCGCTCTGGAGCAACGCAGGGATGGAAAAGGGCTTTGGGAGAGGACGTGGGGACACCTTGGGCTCATTCCCAGCTCCCTCCTCCCCCCTCCTGTCCCCACCTGGAACACCGGGATGAGTCCCACGGAAGCAGAAGAGGCCGGAGCAGCTTCTCCCCCGGCGCGCCGCACCCCCACGCCCCTTCCTCCTTCTCTTTTTATCCCCCTTTAATGAGATTAATTGGGAATAAATTATGCAGAGCCCACCCCTCGCTGCCCGCGCCCACCCCCGCCGGGCAGCGCGGCCGTGGGCGCTAATTAGCATCGTTAATGAGGCTGTGACAATCAGAGCTGTCAGCCGGGCCCTGAAGCGTCCCGGGGCTTTTGTCCCCAATTTCAGTCCCCTTTGTGCAGGGCAGGAATGGAAGGGGAGGCTCTGATTTGCCTGGGGCCACCAAAGTGCCACCAAAGTGCCACCAAAGTGCCACCAAACCCTTCCCCAAGGCCGGGATTTTGCCCTGGGATGTCGCAGAGCGCCGCTCGCTCCCTTTCCCACCCTCCCCCGGCACGTTTTTCCATGGAATTCCCGGCTTGGCTCGGATAAATACAAGCAGGTGGCCACTGCCGTGCCCCGCGGGCTGGCCCTGGTGGCCGCGGGGGTGGCACTGTCCCCCAGGCCGGCCCCTAATGAGCAGCGCGTCGGGAGCGGATGTGTTAAAGGTTTCTGGTTCAGCGGAGGGAAAAATCCCCACAAAGGAAGGTGTACAAATATTGTGGGAAATCTTTTGGCCCCTCAAGATTTGATGAGGGCCGGGGCTATTGAGGGACCGAGAATTCCCCAGCGAGGTCTCCATTCAGGCGGCGTCAATGGGAAACTTTTAATTGAGAGGCTCCTCATTCAGGGCCCGGGGTCATTCAGAGCCGGGGGCTTTCAGTGCCGAGGCTGAGATGGGAAAGAAAAAAAAAAAATCCCCTGTTTCCTGCTCCAGGAGCTTGAATGCTGAGGGATTTAATCCCCTCCGAAGGGAAAAGTGATTCCAGGTTTTAAAATTCATTTCTGAAATAAAAACAGCAACAACAAATAAAGAAGGGAGAAAGGATAAAAAGGGAGCAGGCAAAGGATGGGGCTGGGCTGAGCTCCAGGGGTGGTTCTGTTTTTTCTGGGAAAGAGGCTGGATGCTCTTCCCGGTGAGCAATTCCTGCTTGGAGGGGCTGGCTGCTCCCCCCGGGCTGCTCCCAGGTTTCATTGTCCAGCCTTGGGCTCAGCAGTGACCTACAGGGTGTAGGGGAAGTCACTCAGAGACCCCAAATCTCTGCCTCGCCCCCTGACTGGGCCACCACGACCCCCCTGCCACAGCCACTGCCTCGCTTTCTGCCTGGCTCCCCTTTGCCAGGAATATTTTCCTTTACTCCAACCTTTTCTCCCTGTTTTGGGGGGTGGGAGGTGATGGTGGCCACCTCCCCTTTTTGGAGGCACCACAAGGCAGGACAGGGCCAGGTTCCAAAGGGACCCCCCGAGCCTGTCCCTGCTCCCGAGGGCAGGAGGCTGCAGGAGCTTTTCCTTCCCCTCCGGAGAGTTTTGGAGCAGGATTCCAAAAGCAGCTCCCTCCATCCTGGCTGCTGAGCAGCAGAACAGGGGGGTCAGGGCCAGAGAGGGGGTTCAGGATGTCCCAGGAATGCTGTGCATCCCAGGAAGGAGCACCACGGCCCCGGGGAAGGTGCTCCCAGGGATTCTCTGGGGATGGAGCTGGATTTCCTCAGCTCTCCTGGCACCAGGGCAGAATTCCCGCAGGGTTCCACCTCCCAGCTTCTCCCAGGGTGCAGCTCCAGGCTCGGCAGCAGCAGCAGTGAGCTCGCCCTCCGCGGTGTCACCTCCGCGGGGACCTCGGGACCGTTGTCCCTCCTCACCCTGAATCCACTGGTTGGAATCTGCCTTTGGAGGCTGGGAACATCCAGGTTTTCCAGCAGCACGGAGGGAATGCCCGTGGCACGGTCCTGGAGCGCCTTTGGATGTCCCCGTCTCAAACCCATCACTTAAACACCGTTTTTTTGGGGGGGAAGAGCCGAAAGAGCAGGAAATGGGATCCGAGGACTTTCTCCCGCCCTGCTTTTCCCAAGGATCCCCCTGGGGACACGCGGCACCCTCTCCATGACCTCCTTCCCTCCCCCTCCGAGGAGGCCTCTCCATAACTTACGGCGGCAGCTGCGTTAAACCCGAGCTTTTCTAAGGCCGGGTGTCACCAACCCACAAAAGGCCGGGCTTTGGGGCGGGGGTGGCGGAGACTCCTCGGCCTCCTCCAAAGGAAGATGAGGAAGGAATTACAGAGCAGCCGGAGGGAAGGAGGGAGGGACAGCGCTCATTGTGTCTCCCACGCTGCGGTTTCCAGGGAGACGCTCCCGGCGCTGCATCCCTCTCCCGTCCTGCTGCGGCCCTTTGGAAGCTCCAGGAGCGGAGGCTGCTGTTTTCCCTCTGTTCCCAGCTGTCTGCCAGGCGGGAATCCGGCCCAAGGTGGGCTGGACACCATATGGAAAAGGGGAAAAAAGAAAAAAAAACAAAAAACCCGGCGCTTGTGAGCTGTTTGGAGAGAGAGGTCGAGCTTGGAGAGACCGGGATGCACTTCCAGGGTCCCACAGGGAGGAACTGGGCTCGGGAGTTTCCCTACAAATTCCATGAGAATATTCCCAGTGCTGTGATGGGGAGTTGTTACAGCTCCCGTAGGTCAGATCGTGTCTGTGATCCGTGGGGTTTTGGGGGGGGGGTTTGGGAAGAGGAGCCAGCAGGAAGCACACGGTCAGGATTCCAACCGGCCAGAATTCCACCAGGAATTGTCACAGCCGGCACTGGGAGTGTCCCAGGATTTGTAGTCAGGATTTCTCCAAGCTCTCCCACCTCTCACAGCCTCGCTCCACCCGTGCAAAGTCCCTCTCTCCAGGCCTCTGGAGAGATCCCAGGCTTCCAGGAGCCCATGGATTGTAAAATCCCAGAATCCCAGACTGGTTTGGGTGGGAAGGGACCTTAAAGTTCCTCGTGTTCCACCTCCTGCCACAGGCAGGGACTTCTCCCACTGTCCCAGGATTCACATCCCATGGGGAAGGTGAAAAAGGGGATCCATCCCCTCTGGAAAATACGGAAAGGTTCCCAGATTTCCACCTCCTCGAGTTCTTCTGTCATGCAGGCAGACCCAGGGCGCTGCCTGGGAATGCAGAAAGCCATCAAATCCATTAATTAAATGCTAATTAAGTGTAACCTGCTGAGCTTTTTTTCCCCCCTCTGGATCAAGTGCCACTGAGTTGGTTTGAACGGTCTGGGTGGGTTTTGCTGAAAAAAGGGGAGTCTCCAGAGGTGGTGGGCACATCCTGATGCAGGAATTGCAGATCCATTAATGAAGCAGAGATTCCCGAATTTCCAGCCGAGCCCTGACCTCCCCATCACAAGGACAGCTCGGGAATGCTTGGGAATTCTTGCCTGAGCTCACCCAGCTGACACCTCCTGCTGCCAAAACCCCTCTGGCCCCAAGAAGGGAATTTTGGGGAGCATCCTTAGGGGGATCCCAAATCCATCCAGGCCTGGCCGCCCTGGGAAGGAACCACAGCTCCCAGCACACCCAACTGGAGCATTCCCAGGGCTCCAGCCCCTGCCCACCCTCACCCCCCACCCATACCTGGGTGTGGCTCCAGAGCCCCACCCCAGTAATTTATGCACGAGGGCCCAATTAGCACGTGCACAGCACCTGATGAGCCCAATTAATTCATGTTTGGTTGCTCAATTAGGCCGTGCTCGAGTGCCCGATAAGTTCATGTGGGAGCTCTTTGCTCCCAGCCAGGACCACCTTAACAACTCACCTGGGCGGTCATTAATTTATGCATGGTCACCCAATTAATTTATGCACGGTCGCCCAATGACGTCATTCACGCGTGCCAAATTAATTTATGCACGGTCACCCGATTACATCACGCGTGAGGGCACAACCGTTTCGTGCATGAGCGCCCAATTAACTCGTGCATGGGAATTAATTTATTCATGTCGGCCAATTAATTTGTGCATCGTTTCCCAATTAATTGACGCATGGGTGCCCAGTTGCTTCACACACCCTCCCCCGAGACTGAGAAGTTTTGTCGAGCCAAAACCCGGCCCCTGGTGGCCACCAAAGGGGAACAGGAGGTGACAGGAAAGGATTTTTTGGAGAGAAAAAGGTGCAGGAAAAACAGGGATGAGGAGCACGAGGGAGGAAATCTGGGGGGGGAAATCCTAAATTGAAAAATAAAGAACGAGAGAGGGTGGAGGAGGGAAATCCAGGCGAGCAGAGGATGGGATAAAGAGCTAAGAATTCCCAATCTTCTCCCTTAAGGGAGGGATTTCCAGGCCGGGCTCTGCTTTCCCAGCTTGGCACAAAGGCCGTGAGGAGAGGAAGGAGAAGGGGCAGGGAATGGGGACAGGGCCCGTGGGCGAACCCCACTGAGGGGGCCCCATTCCCATCTGGCAGAAGGGCTGGGAAGGGGTGGAGGGGGGGGGCGAGCGCTGGGAATGGGGGGGCCAAAGAGGAAGAGCCCGATTATCCCGGGATTCCCGCACTTCCCAGCCCCATGCGGGGACAGGCCGGGCTGTGCTCCGGGTGCTGGCCGTGCTCAAGCTGCCCGTTTAGCAGCGGGAAGGGTCCAGTTTAGGGAAAGACAAATGAGAAGCGCAGCCCGGCTCCGTCCCTATCCCCATCTCCACCCTTTTCCCCGGCTCCATCCCCATCCCGAGCCCGGCACCGCGCGGGGGCACTCGAAGCCTGGCCGGGGCTCCGGGACGGCTCCGGGACGGCTCCGGGACGGCTCCGGGACGGC
>JACBWW010000158.1:0-12348 GCA_020086605.1 Lanius collurio | reverse complement strand
GGCTCCGGGACGGCTCCGGGACGGCTCCGGGACGGCTCCGGGACGGCTCCGGGACGCCTCGGGGCAACCCCGCAGAGCCCATCCCGACCTCCCACCCCCGGCTGTCCCCGCCGCCCCGGGGCGAATCCATCCCCCCGCAGGCCGGGAATGAGCTGTGCCCGACCCCCCGACCCCCTCCCCGATTCCCAGGGGGTCCCTGCCCGCCCCACCGGGGTCCCTGTTCCCCCTCAGCCTGGGGGCGATGAGACCGTCAGCAGTCGCTGGGATTCTGAGATTCCAAACGCAGCCAGCGGTGGGGAGGGGGCGGCCGCAGATCCCACCGGGAATCTGCTCGTGGAGCCCCGGGGGGAACCGGAGCTCCTCTGCCGATCCCACAGAGGCTCCCACGGAGGCTCCTGGCCTGTGGGGCCAGCAGCAGGTCCTGGCTGGCAGGAGCTGGTGCTTCCTGGCCATAATGAGAAGGGCAGAACCACTGATTGCTGATGAGTCACTTAATTGAACTGCCAGGTCCTGCCAGGTCCTGGACCAGAAGGAGCATCCCCAGGGCACCCCAGAGCTGCTCTCTGCAGAGTTCCCTCTGCTCACCCCACACCTCCCCTCCCCACTCCTGCCCCCCACGCTCATCCCGGGGGCTGCAGAGGGAATTCTGCAGGATCCGGCTCTCCAGAGCCTCGGGAAGCGAGGTTTTAGGGAGCAGCTCGATCCTGGCATGCTTCACCCCTCAGCTGCCAGGACCTGGGAGGCAGCCGCGGTGGGAGAGGCACCACACGAGGTTTTCCATTTTCTCCCGTGAATTACCATTCTCCAACAAATAAACCCTGGAAGATTTCCGAGTGGGAGCGCCGGCCGCGCAGGCACCCCACGGTTCGAGCCAGCAGAGGTGGGAGCAGGTGCCAAACCCGATTTATCATCCACCGGGGCGGGGGGAGCTGTGAGTGACAGGCGGGTCCTCGCTGTCACTGTCGCTGTCTCTGCCATCCCTCCCTCCCTCCCGGGCTCCCTCCGCCTCCCCCCGCATTAATCATCCCGGGGATGCTGCCCACGCCTCTGCCGGCTCCGGGTCGTGCCAGTCCCATCCCACCCACCTTCCCCAGCCCCCGGCAGAGCCGTGCGGGGCTCTGCGGCTGCGGAACGCCGGCTGCTCCTCAGCCCCCGCGGCGCCCGGAGCCTTCCGCCCCTGCCCGGGGGCTGCTGCGGGCCCAGCGCCGGGGTGACGGCGGTGACAGCCCTCCCCGGAGCCGGCCAGGGGTGACAGCGGTGCCAGCCCTCCCCGGAGCCGGCCAGGCTGGTGGCAGACTGCGAGTGATGGTTGGCTCTGCGTGTGGCCGCGAAATGAGTCTGGAGCTGCTGCCGGCGGAGGAGCCGCAAACCGCGGGAGGGGCTGGAGAGGGAGGAGAGGCTTCCCAGGGCATGGGGAGGGAGGGAGGGAGATTCTCTGCGGTCACCAGGGGTTATCTGAGACAAGGACATGGGAGGGGAGAGCTGGGCAAAGCTGCCCAAGCTCCCCGATTTTCTCCCCTCTCCATCCTGGCAGCGGTTTTTGGGATCCTGGCTCCTCTGGGATCAGGGACAAGGAAGGGTGAAAGGTGCAGGAGCCTCGGTCAGTGCTAAAATTCTGCTTTAGCACCCAGAGGTGAGACACAATCCAGTCACACGTGCAAAGGATGCACCCAGAAGACCCCGGGCTGCTCTTGCCCCTTCCCTGGTGCGTCACCTCCCTGCTTTGTGGTCACTCCGTGGCCCCAGCAGTTGTCACCAGCTCCTCCCAGGAAAAGTCCCCTCTGTAGGGTCAGGGGATGCCCCAAGCCAGGCAGCCAAGGCATCCTCACCCAGGGCTAGGCCCCTTCTGGAGTGGGAGCTGGAAAATGGGATTAAAAGGGGTGATTTGCTTTCCCATGCTGAGAGGAAAATGGGGACAAGGGATTAGCCCCAAACGTGTCACACCCCACCTGCTGCCCCCCGGGATGGGACCAGGATTATCCCCTTATCCCAGTCCTTCCAGCGTCTGGGATAAGCCACTCCTGCACTCCATGGTCCCACACAGCCATGGATTTTCCAGAGCTCTGGATCCCACTGGGAAGGGGATTTTGGGACAGGCTGTCCCAGTTTGGGGTGAAGGCTGTAAGGACAAAAATATCCTGGAAGTGGGAGAAAATCCTGATTTTCAGACTGAGACTCCAGCTTTTCCACAGGTGCCAAGGTGCAATTCCAGAAAATGCAGGTCGGGATCCCAACCCTGCGGCCCAGGCTTCGCTTGGGACAGCCTGAGGGGAGTTCTGATGGGGAAAACACTTCCATCACACCCCTGATCCCGAAAATCCTTCTCCTGACCATTTATCTGGCCAGGAGCCAGGGCCAGTGGCGTTCCCAACCCCTCAGGAAGGCCTGGAAAACGTCTCTTTGCAGAGGGGGTATCGGGCTTTGCATTCAAATTCAGCGAGGAGTGGGAGAGGGCAATAAAAGAAGATGAACGACGTGCAGGTGCTGGCTGGGATCCCCTGGAATGAGCTGCTCCGGGCCCCCAGCTCCTCTCACCGGCCTGTGAGCTTTTCCCACTGTTTGGGGTTTTTTTTTAGCAGGAAATTTATTTTTTTGGAAGTGTGTGGCTGGGAATTTCCACCCTCTCTGCTCCCCCCACGTCCGTGGCTCCAGCTGCCAAGACACCGAATGTTCTGACCCTGCTCGGATCTGTCTCTCATCCCATTGTTAAAACCCCGGGAATTGTGGAGGATTGAGAAGGGAGACTCGTGGCAAAGCTCGGCGGGGAAGAACCTGTGGAGGTTTGAAAGATGAGTAGGAAGGAAACGGAGCTGAGTTTGGGCTCTGCAAAAAAACCCGCTCTGCCTTTTCCAGACCTGTTTTAGCTCCAAACCACAGCAGGCCACAGGCTTTAAATTATCAGTCAAGCTGAAATTTGGGAACTTCAGATCCTTGGGAAAGCAGCATCCCTGATCCCATCCAGCAGTGCCAGGTGGAAACAGTAAATATTGCAGAGAAATGAGACACTCCGAGCTTTTCCAGAGCATTCCCACCCGCACTGTCATCCTGCGGAGCTCTCCCTGCACCCCCAGCTCCCTCTCCCTGGTTATTCCCGGCAGGAGATGCAGGAGCTGGTGCTCCCGTGGGAGAGAGGAGAAATTCCCTGAGATTCCTTAGCAGGAGTGACCAGAACGCAGCGCTGATTTCCAGCATCCCAGCAAACCCCAGCGGCGCTTGGAACGCCCAGGAGCGCAGAACTGGATTTCTCCCTGCGCCGAGAGGCTGCGGGAGCTCTCGTGGTGCGATGTCACCATCCAAAGGGTGGCACTCCCTGCCTGTTCCGCTCGGAGCCTCCCTCTCCTGCTGCTCCGCTTCCTCACGGCCCCGCGCACCCGCGGCTCTGCCCATCTGCTCCTCCCGGAGCCTCGGGGACCGCTGCCCGCTCCCCCTGCAGCCGCCCCCCGGCCAGGGCAGCGGGCACGGTGCCACCGAGGGCAGCCGCCAGCTGGTGCCCAAAGCCAGCCCCGCGTTCCCGGCTGGAAAACGGCACAGCCGGGCCAGGGATGCTCCCGGGGGACTCCCTGCGGCTCGCCGGCGCTCAGCCCCATCCCTGTGGGGTTCCCGGGGGGACGATCAGCGGGAAGGGGCTCGGTCGCCGGCCAGGCTGGAGGGCGATGCTGGCTCAGCAGCGGCCCGGAGCCTGATAAGCGGCGTTATCGCCCGGCCCGATGGCGCTGATCGCTGCCCTGGCTCCCCTCCAGCTCCGAGCCCGGCGGAGCTGCCCTGACTCGCCCGGGGCGCGCTTTGGGGCGGATCGGCCGCGCTCCTGCCCGGCAGGGAATTGGATTTCTGGCGGAGCGCTGCCCGACGGAGCCTTTCCCAAATGGATGCTGAGGCCAGCCCGGATTTCCCAGCGCAGGCGCCGCGGATCCAGCAGCCGCTCCCTGCTGTCCCTGGTGCGGGGACGGGGTGCGTGTCCCCGGCTGACTTTTGTCACCGGGTGAAGGCACGGCGGCTCCACGACCCCTTCCCAGCCCTCTGGAGCTTCCCAGAGGGTCTCTCCACTCCTCCTGCACATTCTTGTTCCTGCCAGGTGGAAGAGTGGATGTTTATCCGAGGTCTGGTTTCCCTCCAGCAGAGTTTGCACCTTCGGTAGGGAGAGAGAGACGCAGAAATCCTGGATCTGGTGAAGCACAGAGAGCCTCCGGTGGGATTCCTCCCTCTGGAATCCTCCCATCCACATGGCACTGCTCCGGGCTGGAATTGCTCCGGCTTGGAACTGGCTGAGGGCAGGCAGGAGAAGGATTCCTGGGGAATTGGTTCCTCTACACCTGCTCAGAGGGGGAACAATTCCCACTGGGCCTTGTCCTGTTGAATCCAGGCTTTCATGTCCCTCTTGGTGGCCCTGTGGCTCCAGAGACGGCTGGGAAATATCCTGGGATGCCCTGGGCAGACACCAGCAAGGAAAACCTTCCAGGAAGGCTTCTCCCAGCCCCATCCCTGCTGCCCTTTCCCCATGGATTTTTTTCCTGTGCTGAACACATTCCTGCTGCTCCCTTATCCGATTTCACCCCATCGATCCAAGTGAGGACAGAGAGCCAAGCTCCATTTCTTGTTAATGCATTTCTGGGGCAGGGAGGTGTCCGAGCAGGGGGTGCCCAGGCAGGGCCTGACCTCCCCTGTGCCACCTCCTGCATGGGCTGGGTGGCACCTCTTTGTCACATCATGGAATTACAATGGTTTGTGCTGGAAGGACCTTAAATCCCATCCATTCCCATCCCCATCCATGGGCAGGGACACCTCCCACTGTCCCAGGGTCTTCCAACCTGGTCTTGGACACTTCCAGGGACGGAGCAGCCACAGCTTCTCTGGGAAATCCATTCCAGAGCCTCCCCACCCTCACAGCCAGGAATTTATTCCCAATATCCCTTCTAACCCTGTCCTCTGCCAGTGGGAAGCCATTCCCTGTTTCCTGTCACTCCATCCCTTGCAAATATTCCCTCTCCACCTTCCCTGCAGCTCCTTCAGGCACTGCAAGGCCGCAGCGAGGTCGCCCCAGAGCTTCCCTTCCCCAGGTGAACAATCCCAGCTCTGCCAGCAGAGCTGCCCCCAGCACGGACACAGCGGGGCCAGCCCGGCTGTCCCGGAGCTCCTGGGTGAGCTGGGAGCTGCAGGGACAGGAGGGGACAGGGAGCAGACCCTGTGCATCCCCACGGGGCTGCCCTGCAGCTCCGCACCCTCACAACCCCGGTTATGAACAAGGCAGGACAAGATTTGGGATGATATTCCCGCTAGGAAAACGGGGAGCACGGTCACCCCAACGCCCGAATCGCCGATCCTGAGTGGATGAAAGCGGTGGAGGAGGCCCCGGGAGGAAGGAATGCTCCCTATTAGCCAGGCTCGGAGCGCCTCGGGAAGGACAATGGGGAGTGATTCCTCCCGGCTCCAGGGAAGTGTCAGCCCAGCCCCGACAAACGACAAATTACCGAGGGCGGGCGGCCCTTTCAGTCCCACTGAACCCTATCCACGGGGGAATCGTCCCGGCCGGGAGGGAGGGAGGTGCATTCCCGGTGGGATGGGAGCAGGAGCTGGGAGGAGGGAGCAGCCCCAGCCTCACCCAGCCTGCCTGGAGAGCCGCTTTGCCCTCCCCGGGGAAACTTTTCCAACTTTTCCGTGTCTTTTCCAATCTTTTCATGTCTTTTGCAGTGATTCTGTGAAATATGGGGATGGGAGAGGTGGGAATGGGAATGGGAATGGGAACGGGAACGGGAATGGCAATGGCAATGGCGATGGGAACAGGAACGGGAATGGGAATGGGAACAGGAATGGTTTTGTGGACAAACTGGGAGATGGAGGATGGGAATGGGAATGGGAATGGGAATGGGAACGGGAATGGGAATGGTTTTGTGGACAAACTGGGAGATGGAGGATGGGAATGGGAATGGGAATGGTTTTGTGGACAAACTGGGAGATGGAGAATGGGAATGGGAATGGGAATGGGAATGGGAATGGGAATGGGAACGGGAACGGGAATGGGAATGGGAATGGGAATGGGAATGGGAACGGGAATGGGAATGGGAATGGGAATGGGAACGGGAACGGGAATGGCAATGGCAATGGCAATGGCAATGGCAATGGGAACGGGAACGGGAATGGGAATGGTTTTGTGGGCAAACTGGGAGATGGAGGATGGGAATGGGAATGGGAACAGGAACAGGAATGGGAATGGGAACGGGAACAGGAATGGGAATGGGAATGGGAATGGGAATGGGAACGGGAATGGGAACGGGAATGGGAACAGGAATGAGAATGGGAATGGTTTTGTGGACAAACTGGGAGATGGAGGATGGGAATGGGAATGGGAATGGGAATGGGAATGGGAATGGTTTTGTGGACAAACTGGGAGCTGGACAATGGGAATGGGAATGCTTTGTGGGCAAACTGGGGCCACTCTGGTGCATGGCTCTGCCACGTGGCGCTGCAGAATTCCCAAGAGAAGGAATTTCAGTGCCTTCCTCCCCTCCTCCCCTCCCCGCCGCTCTCCCCTCCTCAATTACTCCGCAAACGCTCCGTGCTTTGGCTCCGCGCTCCCAGCTCTGTCTGGGCTCCCGGAGCCCCCGCCTAACCCCGGGCATCCCCCGGGGCTCCGGGCCCCTCGGGGCCCCCCCTCTTTGCCATAGCAGCCGCCCCCGCCGAGCGCGCCTTTGTGGGGCCCGAGCACCTGGAGACCTCCTCGGGAAAACTTCATTTGCCGGGGCCAGCTTTGATTAAAGCGGCCTGGCGGGGAGGCCGCGCCGCTCCCGAGTCAATATTGGTTTTGGAACAGATGGGGGTGACGACAGGAGCGGGGCGGGCGAGCGGGGGCCGCGCAGCAGCCGCGGTGCCAGCGGCCGGGCAGGGGATGCCGTGCCTGGATGCCTCTGTCCCAGCGCCCGGGGAGTGGCAGGAGGCCCCGGGAGATCAAAGTGGGGCAGCCCCGGAGAGGTGGAGCAGCTCCCTGAGCGCGCTGGAGACGTCCGCGAACAAAAGCATCAAAGGGAATCCAATGAAACTAATTGAAGGGCTGGAGCGTCAAGTAACGAGCGCGGGGCTTTCATGGAACGCCAGCTTCTTCCCGTCAAAAGCGCAGGGACGCGCTTCCAAGAAAACCCCAGCGGCCGCCGCCCCCCTTCCCCCGAAACAACAACAACAACAACAGAACCCCGAGCCCGGGCATCCCGCACGGAAGGGCAGCGGAATCCCGGCTGGCACAGCCATTCCCGGGGCACCGGGCGGCTCTGGGCACTGCTCTCCCAGATTGTTCTGCCGTTCCTGGGATGAGGGAAGCGCCCTCGGCTCGCTGCGGGCTCTCTGCAGGTGGCAGAGGGATGGCAGTGACCAAATTCGGGACATCTTCGTGCTCCAGGGATGGCCAGAGCAGGGCAGGGACCTCCGGGCTTCCGGGGAGCCCGGGACTGGCAGCACAGAACTCTGGTAATCGCTGGGAGTGAAGGTCCAAGCTGGGCTCCAGAGGTTTCCAGCAGGACCGTGAGTGGGGAGTGAGGCCAAGCTGGGGCTTGGAGCAATCGGGGACAGTGGGAGTGTCCCTGAAAGTGGCAGGGGATGGAATGGGATGGGCTTCAAGGTCCCTTCCAGACCCCAAACCAGTGTGGGATTCTGTGATTTCATGGCTTGAGCTGGATCAGCTGTGGTGAACAAGGCCCCTCTGCCCACCCAGATCCCTGGGGTGCCCAAACAAGGCTCTCCTGATCTCTGGGGTGCCCAAACAAGGCCCCACTGCTCTCCCTGATCCCTTGGGTGCTCATCTCTCTGGAAAGCCTCTCCCCTCCCCAGAGCCCAGGGAGACCCAAAGGGAAGGAACAGCCGAGCTGGACCAGACGGACACCACGGAAAGGTCCAAGCTGGCCCCCGGCAAACCCGGCCATGGTGAAAGGAACCCACACGGAGACAATCCCAGTAAATCACGTCCAGTCCCACAGGACGAGGAAAGCCGGGAAGGGGAGGCGGCCCGGCCCCAGGCAGGCTCGGTGTCCGCCCTGCCCCATGGCTGCCACTCATCCATCACCGATCAAGGGAAGCCCCTGCAGGTTGTTTTAAACCAGGGCCAGCGGGAGGTTGGGCTAATGAGTAAAATCTGAGCATTCCTCGCATTTCCCATCCATCCCCAGCGCGGGGAGGGGGATGGGGACAAAACCTCGCTCCGGAGAGCCTGAGGGAGGGACAAAACGCTCGTGCTGGGAGTGGGGAGCTAATCCCAGACGTGATCCGTGGGGTGGCAAAGGTCTCCTCAAGACGAGGACACAAACCTTTCCCTCTCCCTGCCCTCCTTCCCTATGGAATCGTCTCCCCTGAGCCCTGAAACCCCACGGGAGGTGGTTGGGAGGCACCGAGGTGGGAGCAGACGCTCTGTGCCAGCTCCTTCATTCCCCCTTGGAATTCCCACCCCAGCTCCAGCAACAGGGCCAGGAAAAGCCCCATTCCCTGGCATTCCATTATTTTCCCTGGAGCTGCTTCCTCCAGGGGCAGCCCGTTCAGCACCAGCCGCACCCAGGGCAAAACCAACAAAAAACCCTCGCCCACCTCTCCGGAGCTCTCCAAATGGGAAAGATCGTTAAGAGACATCCAAAAGCAGGGGGGGAAAGGGGTTTTAAAGAGGAAAGAAGAGGGAGAACAAGAAGCCCTGGCCTGTTTCCATCCCTGGGAAGCTGAGGAAGCTTTTAGAGCTGGGCAGGGCCCAGCTGGTCCCTTCCTTGGGCACCCCCGAGACTTCGTGGTGGGAAGGGCTGGAGCCAGCCTGGGCTCACACATCAGCTCAGAGCTGCTGGTTCTGGTTGTCCTTCAGGCTCGAAATCCATGATTTTATTTTTTAAGGTGAGTGGAAGAGAGGAAAACACAAGAATTGATCAATAATAAGTTCCTAGACTATTTTTTTTTCATTAATTCAACCAGCCGAGGGTCCCTATCCCGACCCCTCCTTCGGTTCCTCCCCCACTTCTCCTCCCTCCGCTGCCCCCTCTGTTTCTCCCTCGCTCTCCTCCCCTGGGATTTTAATTACATTCATCAATTTCCACTCACTGGGTCTGTCACTTCGCTGTAATTATCCTCCGGGAAGCGCCGCCGCCTCTGCCGGAGCCTGAGCGGATTAAGGAGCCTCCAGCGCCTTTTTCCCAGCCCGCGGTGCCAGGTACCTGCCTGGAGCCGACAGATGGGCAGGGGCCACTGCTGGCCCCTAACGAGCTGCCACAAAAGGGGAGCGGCTCCCCAAACACCGGGGTGTTTTCAGCTCGCTCCAAACGCCCCCGGAACGCCGGGGAAGGAAGGTGGGAGTGGGGGATTCTGTGGGTTCCAGAGGGGGTGCGTGGTTAAACTCAGCTCCAGAGTGCCCCAGGCTTGGCTCGGGAGCTCTCCAGCTTTAGCTCCACCTGGGATGAGCTCCAGCTCCTTCCTTTCCCAGGGAACGCCAGGCACGGATCAGAGGCTGACCCCACAAAAAGTGACCCCACGAAAACTGACCCCACAAAAACTGACCCCATGAAAACTGACCCCACAAAAAGTGACCCCAAACACAAAACTCAGGCCTGTGAAGGTGGGCACCAGGGGGATGCCAGGGGGTGGAGCAGACGATTCCAGGCACAAGCACGCGTGGAGATCAGGGCACGGAGAGGGAGCGGCCGGAGGGCGTGGGGAGCTCCGAGGGATCGGCGCAGATCGGTGCCAGCTCAGGGCTGAGCTCCAGAGGGGATTTGCTGTAACCCTCTGCAGAGGAGCTGGGCACTGCCCCCTCCCAGCTGCCTGGCCTGGCCTTCACCCAGCTGGTTAAAACATTAATTCTCTGCCAGAGCTGCCAGCAGTGCCCAAACCCACCCGTGGATTCACCCACCCTGTGCCCGCCCCACTTCCAGCTGCCTCCTCCTCTGGGCTCAGCTTAAATCCACAAATTGTCCTTCTTTTTGCTGTTCCGAGGGGAAAAGCAGATTAATTGTTCCCTGTGAGTGCAGCCAGGGTTTGGGGGGGATCTGCCCTTCCCAGGCTGCCCGTGGGAAGGGAGGGAAAGCCTTCCCTGAGTCCCTTCCAGCCAACCCTGCTCCCAGGGATTCTGCTGGGTGGGCACTGCCTCCTCTGGCTGCTTCCCAGGGGAGGGAGGAGGAAGGATCCCGGAGCTGGAATGAAATCCCATCCATCCCCCCAGGGTCTCCGAGTTCCCTGAGCTCTGTTTGACCTCACAAGGTGTCCATGGAGCCAAGTCCTCCCTCTGCCTCCTCAGGCATTCCCTGTTTTTATATCTGGGAATGGTTAAATGGGAATTACAGGCTCCAGCTGCTCAGCATTCCCCAGGAACCGGGTTTGGGAGCCTGAGACGCAGTTTTTTCTGGGATGAGAGTTCCCCTGGTGCCCACTGATGTTTGGTCCCGGAGCAGCAGGAAGGGCGGTGCCAGGACGTTTTGTCCTGATTGTCACCCCAAAACCTGAGCCCTGCTTGGGGGGTACCTCCCATTTAGTAATTCCATCGATTTTCCAGAGGCAGCACCTGAAAAATTGGCACAATCTGGGGCTTTGAGGGCCCCTGGGCTGCCAGAAACACCACATGAGACACAAAATGTCCTGGTGGAGCCAAAGGGCTTCACCTGTGCTGGGAATTCGAGACCCCACAGCAGTATTTTTTTTGCCAGAGGAAGGAAACTGGCCCTGCTGGCCTGGCCCAAATCCAGCTTGGGGAATTTTATTCCTCCTCTGGAGCCCTCGGGTCTGTGGCAGCTGTGACAGGACCTGGGGACTGCTTGGGGCTGCAGAGGAGAGGTGAGTTCAGGGGGATTCGGGCACTGCCAGCTCGTTAAAAGCCAGCATTTGCAGGTCCCTCCCCTCGGAAGTGTTTATCCATTATTGAAAATCCCATATGTTCCACGTCCGGCCCGATCAGCTCAGCCTCAAGATAAGCAGCGTCCATTTATTGTTCTGCCCTCTCTCCCTCCTCCGGGGCTTTTAATTACATCCCTCACCTCCCATCCTCGGGAGGAGCCGGCTCCGTGTCCCCCCAGCCCAGCAAGGCCCATTTTCCCCCCTTGGAAGGGGAGCAATTGTTCCCCTCCCATCGCACAAGTCCTGGAGCCGCAGACATTTCAGCAGCCGCTGTGAAATTTCAGCCAGGATTGGAATTTATTTTAAGACGCCTTTAAATTTTTCATTAAACCCTTTCTCCCCCTGCCACGCAGCGGGGACCTGGGGAAGGTGGTGTTGATATGCCTGGCACGTTGGGAGAGGATGGATGGGGGATTTCACAGCCCCCCAGGCAAAGCCCGCAGCCTCCCCAGCCTCCCCCAACCGCTCCAGCCTGGCTGGAATTCCAAAAGCCGCCCAGTTCCGTGGAGTTCAGCACCCTGCCCCAGCTCCCTCTTCCCTGAGCTGCCTTTCCAGGGGCTGGCTCCGAGCCCACGGGGGTGCTGAGCCCTTGGCGTGGTGCTGGGAGCTGCCGGCCAGTGCTGGAGCAGAATCTTGGAGCGCTGGCGGCTCCAGGGATCGCTTGGAGCATCCCAAGAAACACCCGGGGCTTCGTGGCTGCAGCTCTGCCAGACCTCGGGTGCCTGAGCCGGGGCTGCTCGGTTTTGGGTGGCTCCGGGGGAGGAGGAGCCTGCAGAGAGCTCAGAGGGGATGGAGCTGCCTGGAGACCTTCCTTCTCCTCCACACGTGCGGCTGCTGCATTCCCCTTCCAGCTCCTGCTGCATTCCCCTTCCAGCTCCTGCTCCATTCCCCTTCCAGCTCCTGCTCCATTCCCCTTCCAGCTCCTGCTGCATTCCCCTTCCAGCTCCTGCTGCATTCCCCTTCCAGCTCCTGCTTCATTCCCCTTCCAGATCCTGCTGCATTCCCCTTCCAGCTCCTGCTGCATTCCCCGTCCAGCTCCTGCTGCATTCCCCTTCCAGATCCTGCTGCATTCCCCTTCCAGATCCTGCTCCATTCCCCTGCCAGCTCCTGCTGCATTCCCCTTCCAGATCCTGCTGCATTCCCCTTCCAGCTCCAGCTGCATTCCCAATCCAGCTCCTGCTCCATTGCCCTTCCAGATCCTGCTGCATTCCCATCCAGCTCCTGCTGCATTCCCCTTCCAGCTCCTGCTGCACTCCCCTTCCAGCTCCTGCTGCATTCCCTTCCAGCTCCTGCTGCATTCCCCTTCCAGCTCCTGCTGCATTCCCCTTCCAGCTCCTGCTGCATTCCCAATCCAGCTCCTGCTGCATTTCCCTTCCAGCTCCTGCTGCATTCCCAATCCAGCTCCTGCTGCATTCCCCTTCCAGCTCCTGCTGCATTCCCAATCCAGCTCCTGCTGCATTCCCAATCCAGCTCCTGCTGCATTCCCCTTCCAGCTCCTGCTGCATTCCCCTT
>JACBWW010000157.1:112023-164992 GCA_020086605.1 Lanius collurio | reverse complement strand
AAGCTTTAGTGATAAAAGTGGAATAAAATAAGCAGACTATTCTAGCTTTCAGTCATGAGTTTTAATTGGCATTAATTAAATTGGCTTCCAAAGGGCACATTATGTAGGGAACCTCCCCATTTAAATAATTATTCTATGTTTGTCAAACGCATTAGTTCTGGTAGAAAGCCAAATTCAAAAAGAGGAGATACAGACCAGGTAAGTGTTACTCTTAAGTGCCTCCTAATTGTTTTGCAGTAATTATTGGGAGTTTTTATTATGTAAATGTTAATAGTAGTGCAGTTTTCTTCACTAAGAAGCATTACCAACATGCTTCCAGAATGAGCATGATTTTTACACTAGCAATTTTCCTAACGAAAACATGAAAAATATGTAGAAGTATCCAGAAATGGTCTGGAGTCAATAAGTCTTCCTCTTCCTATACAACTTCAAAGTAAATGATTTTTCATTTAGTAAAGCCAGAAAGTAATTTTCATTAAGCCTTGTTTTGTTTATCACAGAAACAATAAACTTTTGTGCATCTTTTTGTTTCACTACTTAGTACAACATTGTGTGGAAACCGTAAAATATTGAGGCTTGGTGTATTCTATTTGACAGAATTATGTTCCTGTAATAATGGAACTCTCTTTGTTTCCAGCTTGAGGCTTAAAAAATAAAAAAGCCTCTTGCATTCCCTTTTATTTCTGAAATTTAACTTCATACTCAAAAGTGTAGAGAATACAAAATATATCCAACTGTGTTTTGTTACGAGGAACATTACTTCTACCATGGTGTGAAATTTTTCAAAATCTTCAATTAAGCTTGCCAATGCACTGAAAAGATATGTCTAAAATTATTTTTTCCCAGCTCAGGATTCCTACAAAAAAAAGTTTTTTACAATCAAGAAGTTAAAACTGGAGTTGTTAGTTGCATGGAGATCTTTCTCACCTGTAGATAACCAGTGAAAAAATTTGGTCAGTGCTTTCTGAGTGTTGAGATTTAGTAAAGTATGGTGAATCTATTGGCCTAGATATGTTCTATTTGAGCAATTTAGGGAATGCAATTCTTTTGGGCAACTAGAAGAAAACAGCTTTATTTTGTTTTGTTTCTTTAAATTAATGGTGTGTTCTAGTGTTTCAGTAGTGATAAGACATTTGAAAAATGGTAGAATCCTCCATTGCTGAAAGAGATGAAACCATTACCACTTATCAAAGCAAGGCTGTGACTCAGCAAGGAGATTAGCACAAAGAAGATAATACAATAGTCTCAGAATATCTCTACTAAATTTCAAGAGAAAAGTGATTATTCAAATTCATTAATTTTTGAGCATAATTTGAATGAGTGATACCTAAGTTAAGATAGTGTTCAGTGATTTTCTGTATTCAGTACAAGAGAGGAAAATGTGGCAGCCTAATGACTTGTCAGCATCTAGAGGGACTCACTTTCATGAGTACAATAAAGGATATTGAAAATTCAAGAATTTAAATCATGCTTAAATAAACACAGGATGATTATGCTATCTTTTCTTTATAGCAAAATGCTCATATCATTTAGCAGACATGTTTTAATTTGTGTAACTGGTATTTACAATGTTGTTTTTTTTTTTTTCCTTTATATCCTTTCTCCAATAAATCTTGGTTTAAAACAGTAGGGATTGGTAATTTCACTGAGAAAAATTGCTGTGTAATACTGCCCAAGTGCAGGAATATTGCCAAAATATGTATTTCCCTACAGCTGTATTGTCCTGTTTAGGAACTGTCTAGTTTTCAACCCGAAGAACCTGGGCTGTAACCCTTCTCTTCCCGTTCTGTAGCTCTTCCCACAGAGACACTTTTCTCCAGGCATACACTTCTGCAAAGAGGCCCTGTGGTAGCCATGGATGTACACACAGTGTAAAAGCACAGCAGTTCTGTATGTGTCTGATATGTACAGTAGAGAGGTGCAGTGCCAGGTTAAACATTAATGCACTTATCAGTTCTGAAACTCTTGTATGATCTCTGCTGGCCAGTAAGTGCTCATTCATACCAGGGGTGTCACCTCCTGTCATCCTGGAAGTGTCTGACCTTTGATATCACTGATCTGTTGTGTTTGAGTTGCCTGCTTTTTCCTTAAGGGGATATATTTTCCACATGTGTGTTTTTCCCTTGTGGTTCCCTGAGCTGCCAACAATTGTCATTGCAACAATTTCTCTTCTGCCTGTGTTATTACTTATTTCATGTGTCTCCCATTCATGTACTCCCAAAGCTTAGCAACAACCTTCTCAGTAAGACTGAGCCAAGGTCACTCAACTGTGCTGCAGCAAAGTAGTTCTGGGGTCAGAGAACTTGACTCAGGGGCTGTGGGTTATGCTCTATCTATAGTGTCAGTTATCTAACTACTTACATTGTAACAACATGTAACTTAGAAATCAGCCATCTTAAATTAAAACTCTGTGAATATTTCATTCTGTAGTCTTTATCAAATACAACAAAGAATTTTATTCACAGGATATAATCCTGAATTATTATTCTGTCTCTCAGAAAAGAAAACCCTTATGATGTCTGGAATATGTATGCATATATATAGACATATACATGCATATGTACATACACATATACATATACATATACATATATCACATACATATAAATACGTATATATATATATATAATATTCATATACATATACATATGTATATATGTGTATATATATATACAAATCTTTCTGATTTTGGAGGAGAGATTCAGATACTTTCCTGACATCCACATGAACAGAAAACTTCCAAGCTAGTAGCCCAGTTTGAATGTAAGCACATTTTATGATTTTGGGAGTAAGTGTTAGAGAACAGCATGATAGCTGTATTTCCTGTGCATTTTGAACTTTATTGAGGGGGAGGGGAAGGCATAAGGAGCACGTTGCAATTTGTAAAAATATTTGCTTTTTCTAATGTTGATTCCTAGACCTGATGGACTAGATACTGTGTCTCTCATAAGAGGGGAGAAATTCCTAGTGTGGAGGGAAGCAACTGTTTCATATCCTTGAGGTCAGTGTATAGATGCAAAAAGCAGGTGCCTAGGAGAAAATAAAGAAAGAACATGAGAAAAGTCAGCTGATTTTGGAATACAGAACCCAGAGGGTTGCTGGAGTGTGAAAAGTAAAATGGAGAGAGAAATAATCTTTGAACAGAGAACAGCAGTACTAAAGCAACAGGAAGAGTTCATTCAGTAAGAACATTCTACTTTCCAGAACCAGAAATGCTCTGAGTATTTATATCACTACAAAACATTGGACCTAAACAACTGTCTTCAGAAGTTTTTTCCTCTTTCCTCTTTTCCTCTGTGGCTAAAAGACTATTCTATGAAATAATTCTTCAATGGGATTTAGCATGTGTCAGGCTGTGATTACATATGTTTGTTTGTTTTCAGTGAGCACTAAACTTCCAGCCAAAGTTTTTGTTTTAATCTGAAAATAAATGAGAGTCTCTGTGACACTGGTGTGAATCTGGCACTTGTACCCATTCTGTCATAACAGACTGCACAGATTTCCATTTCAGCCCTTGGCAAAAGAATATGTGTGCCCAGTTCTCACTGATCTGAATGCATGTCAGGCATTTAGGGATGTTTCATGGGCTCAGAAAGTTGAAAAATGAGAAATTTGTTTCTTGCCTTTTTGAGTAGTCTTTTTTTTTTTTGAGATGAACTTAGTAATCAGAACTCTGGGTTGGTACTTATTAACTTGCTCTATTTATACAATGTAAAATTAGCCTGCAACATAAAAATGTCTTTATGAAGGAGGAAGAAGGAGATCTGCAGTAGTGGGAAGGATGCACGTCCTTTATTGTTCAAAGAATACTTTTCAAGTAGAAATTTGATTTTTCTAACTTGGCATGGTGTAGAAATATATGAACAGGATTTGTCTTGGAAGAAAATTGGATTGTGCTGCAGAGGTGTATTGCACTTGTAGCAAGTGGGCAGTCAGTCATACTCCAGCCAGTTTAAAACACATGAAGCCCAGCAACAACTAAACAAAACCCTAAAAAGGGAACAGCGTTTGTCTCAGCACAGCCACTGTCACTGGTCTGAACAACTAAATGTCTATATTCTCACAATTCCATCACATATCACTGAATTAAGCCTCAGTCAAAACACACTTTGCTTCAACCCAAGCCTCTAAAAGGCCGGTTGCCTTGGGTGGCTGAAGCTGTTATCTAGAGTAAGAAAACAACAGGAATTAAATCCTATATCTGCCTTTTGTGTTTGTCTTCAAGAAAACTGATTTAACCTCCTTTTGTCACAGATGATGAGCTGACCTACACTGACACACTGACTGAGTAGCAAGAAGCAACATTAATAATAATGTAATGCCTGGCAGGGTCATGAGCCTGGTCTTAAGCCCAAAAAAGCAAACAATTAACTAAACACTAGCAGTCCTTGACTGTAAACATTCATCAGATATTCTGTTAATCCAGGTATGTTTTCATCAGATCTCTCTGTAAAGTTTGAGCTCTAATTTGGAATTTTCTGTTCATTTGTCAGACACCTAAGTTCACATCTTCATAAAGACTTTAAAAATTAATTCTGTTAACACCACTCACACTGCACTTTCTGACTGCTGTAATCATTCAATAACGTCTTTCTGAGCATCTAATGAAAAGATTAGGACACCTTCCCTTCTATCTCTGGTAAGACACAGACTGCACTCTAATTTTATTTTGAACTGTATATTTTAATAAATCATTTGGAGTAAAGGGTCTTGTAAAAGTAATAAAATAGAAAACCTATGCTGATATTGCTTTTATAATGAAATCATACACAAAGAAAAGCAGTACATGTCATTGGAGTGCTTTTAAAAATTTTTCTTAATGAAAAGAAGAATGTTATGATCTGTGCATTCAGGAATAGTTTTCATTATTCACTTAAGAGGACAGCATTAGGTTTATGAATGTCTCCAGAAAGAGTGGCAATAACTTTTCTAGGTTTACTCTTCTCAAATTCTGCTCAGCTTAAGTAACATAATTCTGTTATAACCAAAAAAAAACCCAAACAAAACCCAAACAAACCACCCAACACAAAGAACACCTGCAGTGATTCACAAAAGTGCAGAGTAAATTAAGAGAAAGTAAGGGATGGGGTTTTTTTTCCTTCTGGAACAGAAATAGCTTCAGTGTCTAAAATTTAGAGTGTAAAGTACTATCTTTTTTATTGTAATTGTATTAATCTATTTTTTTTCAGTTTGTAGGATCTTGTAAAAGGACAAAAGTAAAATTAATATATGATAAAAATAATATGTATAAAATAGAAATTTACAACCACATGATATGTTTTGAATCCTTTGTCCATAAGAATTAATATCAGAATGTTTTTATGTATGGCTTTGGATCTGTGTTTCAGCTCTGTGAATTCATCTTGTGACTTCTGATTCATGAATGAATATATTTATTAATCCAATTATAGATCACGGAGAGCTGCAGCTCAGCAACTCCAAAAAAATTTATTTTCTCCCTGCAGATATGTAGGTATGAGATAAATACATAATGTTCATACGGATCTATAGTGGATTACACAGAATTATTGCTCTGTGACAGAAGCATGATAGCAATAGATTTTTCATGTTCTGAATATTAGAAGTTTCTTTGTCCCCTCATTTTTTTTTTCTGTTGTTCAAGTCCCACTAGAATCTGCTTATACTTTGCCCAAAGCTTCCCCCCATCCATGACTACCTGTTGTTTACTCCTCCTTTATCTGTCTATGGAACATGTAGTAGGAAAATGCTTTTATGTTGAATTGCACAAAATGCAGTAATCGACATGTAACAAGATCATTTTTTTAATAGAGGAAGTTTTTATCTTGGCAATTTCAACCCTTTGTGATAAGTTGTCATTCCTTTTAGAAGAGTCATTTCTTCATACCACCGAGTAATGCCTGTGACTATAATAATTCTTTGACCTTGGAAACCAGCCAAATCCTCTAAAAAAGGTAACCACAGTCCCATAAAAGGCCTGTTTCTTTGACAGGTCAAATACATCACCTTGAAAGTCTGATTTGAAATAAATAAATAAATAAAATTTATTAAGTCAACAATTAAATTTTTAAAAGCTGTTTCTTAGCTTTATAAAGTCCAAAGAGGTTTAGAATCCCAATAATCCATGAATTCCCTGTTTTTTTCAAAAATTTTGGTTCAGATGTTAAGATCCTTTTTCCCTAGAATACCAGTTCATAAACGACCCTTTCAGTATCATCAGACTGACATCCTTCGGGTTTGTTGCAGTTAGACATTCTTTGATCATGAAGGCTCTTATTGCATTATTAAACAAAAGTACTGGAGCCCTGAGGTAGGGACATGGGAAATTCAACTGAAAGCAGTTTCCATTACCTCTTACTTGATTAAGTTACTTCTGAACATTTTGTTAAATCCTATTATGTGGAAACATTTGGGCATCACATACTTGTATGATGTCTGACTTGGCTAATTGTGTCTCCAGGCCTCAGAGGTTTAGCTCAGTGCAAGTGTGGTGCACCTCTGATGAACAACTCAAAAGTTAAAGTGTAGGGAAAGGAATTCTCTCTTCCTGCCATGTCCTTTGCTCCTAGACCTCTTACTGTGTATGAGTCAGAGACAAGTTGTTTCTCAAAGGCTTTCTGGATCCAAGAGGTCTCAGTCAGCATTTTGGGATGAATGTACCTGAAAATTTAATACCCACAGCCATCTTATCAAAACCAGTCATGCATGCATAAACCAAATGCAGAATGATGGCAATATTTTGAATTCACAACAAGAAGCCATTGGCTTTTGTTGCAGTTAAAGAAAATTAATTGTAAATTATTTCATTACTATTTGACTTCAATATTAATTAGAGAAATACAAGCATCAAAGTTCATAGAATGTGTAGGTGTGTGTGTATTAGATATTGGATAAAGTGCTGTATCTGTTAAAATGAAAAAAAAACCAAAAACATAGTTTTAATACAGGCAACTTCAAAAAATGTTGGTATCTCTATGAGACAACTATATCTTTTCCTGTAGTTAAAAAAAATCTCACCATTTTAGTTGGTTTTGCAACAGACACTTTGGCACTGACAAACATGCAGGCTTAGAAGGGAATTGAAAACAACCCAGCTGAGATGTCAGAAAATAATTGCTTCATAAAACTAAAGTTTATTTCTCGGAGGTCCTAGCTTTTCTTAAAACCAGACCTATCCTTGCTTGCTACAAGGGGCTTCATCTTTTAAGTTGTTTTGTTTTTTTTTTTTTTTTTTTTTTTTTTAATGTACAAATAGAAGTGTTCTGCAGATTATGCCTTTCACCTATGAGAGAGCATAAAAAAAGTGGGGAAAAAATAAAGGCAATGTATTTGGCCCTAAAGAATTCATAGGCAAGACCACTTAAAATCTTTACATTAAATGAATGTGAGAAGCTGACTTACTATTATATATAGCTTTATGGTTTTTATTACAATCATCAATAATTTTGACAAAATCCACGAGGAAAATAAATAAGAGTAAGTTCACTAGATGCTAAATTATTTAAGCTATTTAAGAAACACTGTGAACATTTAAGGTCAGTTACCATTTTATGTAAATATGTCCTGGAGTGCTGATTCTCCATCTACATGTTTTTGAACCTTGTTTTGGTTTGCTTTGGTTTGTTTGTTTTTGTTTAGGGGTTTTTATTTCTTTTTATGTATTGTAATTTATTCTATATTATGTAATATTTAGTTATTATTTATTAAATCAAATTGTCCTCCTGCAACTCTAAATCTAATTTCTGAAATTTAATGCACAGAAATTTTAGTCTGCTTTCACAGATTTTTTTTTTTTTACACGAATGGTAGTTTTAAACTTTACATATATCAAAGATAATAATTGTCATATCAGAATGTTATTTTTGACAGTTATGTTTAGAGGACTTTCACTAATGAAAAAGGCAGCTAAAATTAACTGTAGACAAGTGTGATTTGAAAGTGAATTAATAATATTGTCTAAACATTTTGATTACAGGCTTTAAATGAATATTGTACATGAACCTGAATATTCCCAAATAAGCAAACTTGAAATTAGCAGTTATTTTAAAAATGTTTCTTCCATAATTTAAGCTTTCAAAATCCTTAACAACTAATGTCTCTGAAATTAACAGGTGTAACATTGCACAAAACACCCCTGAGCTGCACATAAACAAAACCAAAATTTAATAAAGCATATCAGAACAATTAGCTAAATGGTTCTCAAAAAAAGGGGGTCTAACTCAGCAGTAGGAAGAGTGACACCGGCAACAAAACAAGTTAAAACTCCCCAAAGTAATTTTTATCCTATATTTTGAAGCAAAAGCAGATAGAGCTAGAATCTTTGCTTCAGGTTTATTGGTCAGAGGAGTGAACCTATTTTTTATCAAACAATACACTGAAATTTTGGTGACAGTAAAGAATTGAATCACACAATAAATCTGTGGGAGATTAATTTAAAAGTAGCAAAGGGTAAACCTGGCAGTTTTGAGGCAAAAATATTATTTGATTTATATCTAGGAGTGTGCAGCAGGTAACTATCTCTAATTAACACCTCACATCAAACAGGGACAAGATGGCACATATGCAACCATTTGGGACTGATGTTAGATCCTCAGAAAAAGCTTTCTATCCTGGCAAGTAATTATAGAGGTGAAGAGATTGGGAAAAACACTTATACCAAAATTAGTCACACCAGTGAAGCCTTTGCAATTGAATCAGCAATCAAGAAAAAAAAAAAACATAGATGGACTAGAAAAATGAACACATTTGTTTTCTAGTCATAAAGCAGATAATCAGAGTACTAGATGATCTGCAGAGTATTTAATTGCTGTTGTGGTGAACATCTATCACACATTAGTGCTGTTATGGATGTTGCTTAAGGTTTCATTTTAGTCAAATCACATAGCTCTACTTGTATGAGTTGTACTGAAATAGATGACATTACTCACCTGACTAAGTTTAGCAATATTTTATCCATTAGCTCTTAATTTGTGGGTTAAATTTCTTTTCATAAATAGTTTATAGGCATCATGTTGCTTCTTGCACATTCATTTCCTTTTCCAGAAATCATCTTTGAATGTTGGTTTATACTGAAAGCAAGTGGCCATTATAATTATTATTTGCTGTCATGAAAAAATTACTAAGTCGCACTAATTCTGGTTTCCATGGTTAGAGGTTGTCAATAAATTATAAACATGAAAACACTGACCTTGGGGAGCAAGGATGTCTGTAAAGTATATGAAAAATTATGCATATTTTGAAAATAATTTTGAGCCATTTATTATTATCATTTCTGTAGGTAGTGTGAATGAGTTAAGTTGATTTTCATATTAGATGAATTTTTTCTCTTATATGCATATTTTCTTTACTAATCAAATTTAATTGCTAATGTTCTGAGTCAAGGTCCAGTAACTGATTTTTTCTTCTATGCCTCTGTGCTTTGGTTATTTTCCCCCTCTAGACTATATTTTCTCCTAAAATGAAATATAGTATAACTGATTGTTCACTAGTATAAATAAAATAACGATATTTGTGTCTTCATTACGTGCACAGACACCTTCTATATAACCCTCTTTAGTATGTTTTCTCATTAAGTTGCAGAAGACACCAAGTTGAGCCGGAGTGTTGATCTGCTGGACAGTAGGAATGCTCTGCAGAGGGATCTGGACAGGCTGGCTGGATGGGCTGAGGACAACTGTATGAGCTTTAACAATATGAAGTGCCAAGTCCTGCTCTTGGATTACAACAACCCCACCCAGTGCTACAGGCTGGGGAAGGGTGGCTTGAGGGTTGTTCAATGGAAAAGGACTTGGGAATGCTGCCAGCTGGATATGACCCAGCATGTGCCCAGGTGGACAAGAAGGCCAGCAGCCTCTTAGTCTGTATCAAGAATAGCGTGGCCAGCAGAACCATGGCAGTGACCATGCCTCTGTACTGGGCACTGGTGAGGCTATGTCCACAAGTATTTTGTCCAATTTTGAGTCCCTCACTTCAAAAAGGAAATTGAGATGCTGGAGCAGAAGGACAACAAAGCTGTTGAAGGATGTAAAAGTACCAGAGAAAAATAGAGTATTGTGATTTGGAAGAGACCCACATGGATCAAGTCCAACTCCTAGCCCTGCACAGGACAACCCCAAAAATCCTACCATGTGCCTGAGAGTGTTGTCCAAACACTTGAACTCTGTCAAGCTTGGTACTGTGACCACTTCCCTGGGAAACTCTTTCCAATACCCAATCACCCTGTGTGTGAAGAACCTTTTCCTAATATCCCAACTTAACTTCCCCTGACTGAGCTTCATGCTGTTCCCTTGAGTTCTGTCATTGCTCATTAGAGAGAAGAGATTGGTGCTCGTCCCTTTGCTTCCTCTCATAAGGAAGTTGGATATCCCCAGCACCCCACCATCCCTTCTACAACTTCATACCCTGCCTTTTTCGTGTACTCTACTTCTCCAAACCTCTCACCTTTCTTACATGTCCTGTGAGGAGTGGCTGAGGGAGTAGCCTGGAGAAGAGGAGGCTCAGAGAAGACCTTATTGCTCTCAACAACTGCCTGAAAGGAGGCTGTAAAAAGGTAGGACTTCCATGTTGTCCAGGACACATGTCTCTTCTGCCATGTCTCATGTGAAAGGATAAGAGAAAATGTTCTTAAATGGCACCAGCAAGGTTCAGATTAAATATTATTTTAAAAAAATTAAAAAAAAAAATGACTGAAAGAGTGGAAAAGCATTGGAATAAATTGCTCAGGGAGGTGGTAAAGTCACACTCTGGAAGAATTCAAGTGTCTGGATGTGGCACTTGGGGATATGGTTTAGGAGTGATTATGGTGGTGTTGGGTTGACAGTTGGACTAGATGAACTTGAAGATCTCTTCCAGCCTTAATGGGTCTCTGATTACGTGCTTATGTCCTGCAGAATAACAGAATAATGACTTTGTCTGAGTTGTACAGTGACCCGTTGAACCAAAAATATCTTAGCTTCATTTTAAATAGGAATTACACAAATATTTCCAAAACTTCCATAAAGGATACTATGCACGTACACAAGAATCATAGGCTTTTACTTCAAACTCTTAGTTCCTTTATTGAGAAGTTGTCTAAATCAGGGGACTAGTCTTATTTACTTAAGTGGTACTTAGTGCAAGAGCTCATGCAGGACATGTGTCCCGGTTGCATTCTGTTCTGTGTTTACTGAGATAACAGCGTACCAAATGACTAAAATTTTTTTTCTTGAAGAAAGAAGGTGCTCCAGGAACAGATACACAGAGTGCTGAATTTTCTATCTGATTGTGAAGCCAGATTTGGACACCTAATAACAAACCCTATAACTTAGTGCTGATGTGTTTGATCAAATGTTTTCCAGGTTGCTAAATATGAGCTATACTGCTTTCCAAAGGCTTTTACATCATTTGTTTTTAACTCCACAATGATTCTTCCTTTCATTTACTGTTTACTTTCATTTACCAGGCATTTTAGTAGCTTGGCTCATTTAGTTAATGTGACGGCACTTGTTTATCTATAATAATTCATGTTACTAATTTTGCATAGAAAATGTACCATCATGAGAAAAATCTTCCAAAACCCAGGAGCTGTCATCAAATACTTCATACAAAAATGAGTTATGTCTCTGAATACCATAAGAAAGGATCCATTTTTCAGCACCCAAACCACCTTAGAATTCATGATCCATTCTGTTTTCTCTGTTTCTTGTACTGTGGATACCAAATGATTAGCTAACAGACATCTTTTACATACAAATCCAAGTTCTGACTGGTAAGATATTTTAACCACACTATTAAAATAACATCCCTTACCAAAAAAAAAAAAAAAAAAAAAAATCCCAACCCCCCCACCTACCAGGATTCATTTTCATATGTTGATAGACTATATGAAATTCATATTTTTCATAGTCAGCTTGGGATTTGCTTATTCCTTTATGAACAAATTCTGTTGCTTTTGCTCAGAAAACACATATGACATACATATTAGCATTTTTTCAATAGACAATATTCTGTGTTTGTGGGCCTAACTTTTCCTTGTGCCTTACTGGATATCTCCTTTGCATTGTTCCAGATTTGGTCAATCTAACATGATGAATTATAGTCATTTGCTTATCACTGAAATATAACTGGTAATAGTATACATTACATTGAACATACCTTTTCAATGGAGACCTTTATTTTCAATTCTGCTTGATTTTAAGCACCCCTTTTTTCTTCATTTTTTTAATATAACATCAGAAAGATTCCTTGCTTCTTCTTAGGGTAACCCATCTTATATATATTTCCATATGAGACTATGTGTGTAAATACATGCAAAGCAGAAGTCTAGATTTTTGTAAAGTACCTGGAGTTCCACCCACCCACAGCGGAAAAAGTTGTATCAAAATTCAAGGTAGAGGGAGAAAAAGTGCAATCCAACTGTTGAAGAAAAAATGTAGAGGCAGCCTTGCTGCAAGGTATTGAGAATCATAGGACCCTAGACCAGATCTTAAAGATGATCTAGTTCCAACCTCTCTACCCTAGGCAAGGAAACCTTCCATTACATCAGGTTGCTCAAAGCCAAACTGGCCTTGAACACTTCCATGGATGGAGCACACACAGCTTGTCTGGGCAACTTGTTCCAGGGCCTTGCCACTCTCACAGTAAAGAATTTCTGACCAATATCTAATCTAAACCTTCTTTCTTTCATTTTAAACCCATTCTCCCTTGTCCCATCACTACATGCCCTTGTAAATAGTACCTCTCTTGCTTTCTTGTAGGCCCCCTTCAAGTACTGAAAGGCTACTCTTAGGTGTTCCTTCAGCCTTGTCTCCTTCAGATTGAACAACCCTACCTCTCTCAGGCTGTCTCCATAGAAGAGGTGATCCAGCCCACTAAGTATCTTTTTGACCCTCCTCTGGATTTATTGGCCTTTTTATGGTGGGGGCCCCAGAGCTGTATATACTTCTCCAGATGAGATCTCATGAGAGAAGAGTAGTGGAGGAAAATCAGCTTCCTTGGCCAGCCAGTACCAGTAGCTTCAAAAATAATGGTTTAGAATGTAGAAGGGTATTGGGAAGAACTTATTTTAAAATTAAAAGATCTGACTATACCACTCGTGAAAGAATTACAGAATCCCTTCTGAGTTAGAAGAGACCCACAAGGATCATTGAGTCTAACTCCTGGCCATGCACAGAGCCATCCTCAGTGCCTCTGAGTTTCTGCTGATACAAATCGTCATTGGAAAATATTTTCATGAAATCATGAAACAATACTAAACACTGTTTTAGTAAAGAGCACCAGCAAAATAAAGGCATCCTGTTTAGCTAATGTCAGATTAAGCCTCGTTAATACCCAAAAGAAGGAATTTTTTGCCAGAGCTAGAGCTGTATATAGTTCATACTGGGCTTTTTGTTTAAATTTAACTGTTATTTAAAAAAAGATCCTGGATTACATCTGTGTTTCTTTAGCTATGATTTGTAGTTTTGTCTTTAACTCAAGTCTACCCTCCATTTAACCAGCACTCCAGTTCTATCACCAATAAAACTTTGAGTTTTGGGGGAAATCCATGACCAGAAATGTCACAGATTAAACTGTTGGCAGCTCTGACAAGGCAACACTGTTAATGTTGCCATGGCAGAAATTCCACATAATTTAGTACTAAAGGCCTTTGTTGTTTTGGTGTTTCTTGCTTTTTATGTATTGCCTGAGTCCTGTGTACGCAGAGATAACATTCATATGTATCACATTGCAACTCTTGGTTTACTTTGGATTTATAAATGATTCACAACAAATTCAATCACACTGTATGTCTTTGAAGGTACTGTACTCTATGAATAACCAAGCCCCTAGGGTAGATGAAAAATTATTGCACATACATTTGAAATAATTTTCAGTATTATACAAGTGAGGATGATGATGGAGTTGTATGTTCTAGAGTACAGGAATATGATAATGGCATATAGTAATTTGAATAAATGATAAATATGTTTCCACCATCTTAACAAATGAAGCAATTTAAAATGTAAGTTGAACAACAATAAGAGCTCAGGAGGGATAAGACAAAGCAGAAAAAAACAGAGCTAAGACAGCAACAAAAGACAGAAAAGAAATGAGCTCCAATGGAAAAAGATGGAAAAAACCCTAAGTGTCATATCCCAGTGTGGCCTTGTTTCACAGTTATGCATACTGAACAGTGTTTAGGGGTATTTAGAGCACTGAAGCGTTGTCCATAGCTCTGTCATGAGGAGTCAGAAGATGTTCTATGTCGTGGAAGTAAGGGCACCCAGACACTTCTCTGCAAAATATGACTGACCAGTCACATATCAAGGTTAACAGTTCTTTGCAAGGATAGATAAGTTTCTAGAAAAAAAATAAAAGGAGTTGCATTTAGCTACTGTGTGTGTTCAAATACTGTGTATATATGTGGTAAACCTTTTTTTTTTCTGTAAACATAAGGGTCAGTTTTAAAACTATCAGACAAAAAATCAACTCAAGAAGTAAATATATGAAGAGATTAATATTCTTTAGATGATGATATAAACCTCTCAAAGGTAAATCATCTTTTATAAGATTACAATACCTTCTTTGCCATTAGACCGATCATTTCAGAGTTTACCTAACTCAACCAGCTGCTAAGAAATAAAGAGTTTCTGGCTAAATCTTTCCAATGGATATTTGTAATTCTTTATTCACTTTTACTGTGAAGTTTTGACCCACATTTCATTTGAGTAAGACTTTGTTATGGTCGAATTATAAGAGATGTCATAAAGTGGCCAGATTAGAGAATTAGAAGGGAAGTGTGAGACCATCCCTCCACTGCCAAAGCACGTGTGCTAGTGTCAGAAATTCTAACTCTAGGTTTGTAATATTTAATATTGCAGCTGTTAGTAAAACTAAATTAGCTATACCTTTGGAAATTTTATTCTGTATTGCAGAAAAACCCTGGTATTGTGACAGTGCAGTCTCTGGGTTTTCTTTTGGGTTAAATTTAAAAGATTTCTGGGTTTTCTTTTGGGTTAAATTTAAAAGATTTCCATTTCTCACATGGGAGTCACAAATTAACCTCAGCAGATAATCCTTGCTTCATTTACTCCAGTAACTTTAACTCTTTACCATCCAGGAAGCATTATCAAGCCTCTTGGCATCCCACTGCCTTAATACTGACTGGATTTCAATCTTGGCTTATTAATGGCCAGACTTTGACATCTCTTTGCTGCACAGGGCACCATTTTAGCAGAATTTTGCTGACCTTGACAATTATTTTTAGTTTCAATTTCAATTAAGGGTCATAATGCTACTTCCTTATCATCAGACTCCAATGCAAAGATATGTCTTGCTCTTTATCAGAATAACAGATTCATTCATTGTGTCTCAACTTCTCCACCAAGGTCTGGGTCACAAGACCATGTTTTGAGAAAATCACAAGTTCTATATCCTGCATTTTTTTCCCTGCGATTCTTTCACACACATTCCAAAGCTCCATCTGAAGCTTCCTAAAATGATCATGATCATCAGCAACCAGCAGCTCTGCCTAAAGTCTTTTTTCAGTTTCCTCACTTAACTGAGAGTGCAGCTCTTTCACCGAATCTTGTAAAAATATTATTTAATTTTCAAGTTTCTGGGTAACCAATCACTCTATCTCAATTTTCTTATGCCAACTAGAATCCAGAGGAGGGGTGGAATTAGTCACCCCTCTGCCCCAGGTAGAGGGGAGACTAACACATTTTCAAGGAAGGGAAACAAAATATTTTCTTTATACTGGTCACCCAGGATAGCCATTTTCCCAGAAATCCCCACAGAGGGAACTACACAACCCACACACAGATTTGAATCCTCAGAGGAAATTAGTTGCAAAATTTTCAAAAGTTAACACAACCTCCTCAGAACAAGGCTATGGCAAAGTTTCCTAGTGTTCATACAGAAGAACAGCATCCCAATTCTGACACCAAAATAACGTTATAATCCAATTATAAGAAATTACTCTGCTCAGATTAAAGTGCAAACAAGACCATGTGCCAAAGTCAATAGTACGGATTTTATTTAACAGGAAATGTGAGGTAGAGAGAGAGAAACTAAAAAGAAGAGAGAAGGTGGGGGAAACAGAAGGACAGTCAGAGAGAGAGGAGCGATTAAAAAAAAAATATTACTACTGCATGGATTCCTATGGCATCCTGCTGGTGCTTCTTCACCATGGTCTTTGGTGTTGCGGTCTAGAGTCATCTTTTTGGAGGTACTACTGTTTGTACAGTCCAAGTCCTGGGTATTCATGGAGTGTAGTTGCTTCTTCTCATAATTTGAAATGGCATGTGCAAAAGCACTCACTCCCCTCCCCCCAGTTTGCCATGGTAGGAACTTCTGGACAGATGCTAAACAAACTTTTACCTCAGTTTGGCCTGGAATTAGCTGCTTCCTGCTGTGCTATCTGCACTTATCTCAAGTTCCATTATGGTGGCTAATCTTATGGGCGCAGTATTTTGAGAATGTAACTGCATTCTTTAAGTCTTCAGAGTCTTAAATTACTTCAACTGAAAAGACAGTATGTTTACTGTGATGGTATCTTAAAGCCCATCACATTAATTTCAGTCCTAAATATGACGTAGCGGCATTAACATCAAGCATTCATCTGTTATAGCTGTGTCTATGTGCCAGTGCACTTATTTCAAAAAAATATTTTATGTTGGTTTATAGGTTTCCCTGGCCTGAGAAACAACTTTATGAGAATTTCCAGTAGTCTCCCCTTTTTTTTTTCTTTCTGAAATTAATTTCTTCACATTCAGCTGCTGTCACACTTCTGAGTGCAATGCAATATAGCATTAGGTGACAGTTTCAGTACTGAGAGCCAGTTCCTGAGGGGAGAAGGCTGCTGGTGTTTCTCTCCACATTCTTGTTATCTTCTTCACTGTTAGTGACCTTTGCTATTTTGACAAGTGCACAAGCATAGCCTTGTAACCCAGGGAGTATTGAGGTACAGTTGTAACAGGCTTAGAGGATTTATGTTAAACTAACAACACAGACTTCAAACATGCTGGTCCTGATCAGCTTGGAGCTGTGTTTCAGCTTGTAATAGCAATGATTAAATGACAGGTGATTATTACAGCCTTGGTTTTAGCTTTTGCTTACTTCTGTTTAGCTTTCTGGTGAAGTGCCATGTTATATGTCTTTTGTAATGAAGAGATAATAATAGCAAGTATTTCCTCTTTCTAAACTGTAGAGGCCGGTGGGCCTGCTGAGAAAGCTTCCCCAGAATGCTCTGTTCTGTTATGTTAATGTACCCCAGTTCTGCTCCCATGGTTGGCTCCATTGGTGGCTACAACCCTTGTTCTTGATATGCCCTGGGAGTTGCTTCATCAGTTCCCTTACCCTGGACCCCTCATTGTTCTCCCCGGGAGACTTCCCTGAACCCTTGCAGGGGTGCAGACACATTAAATCTCTCCTGTAGAACCCTATGCAAAGACTCTTGCTGCTCATTTCATGGTTGGACTGTTTTAGCCAGCTGTCTGCTCTGTGTGTGTGTGCTGGCTACACCGGGTGGCTTTGTCCTGGAGATGCTTTCAGGAAGGTCGCGACATAGAACCAGCTAAGGAGAACACGACAAATGGCACCCGAAGAGGGACTTCCTCGGAACACCCCTGAAAGTGTCTCTAGCAGCCTGTGATACTGGAAGTTCTTATTTGGCACAGCCGCCTCACTGAAGACAACAACTACAGGTCAGTCGGAGCCAGCAAAACAGCCTGCTCAGGGGAAGGTGTGGGGGCACCGCCAGGCCCACCTTGGTAGGGACCAGCAGGACACAGCCGCTGTGCTTTCCCCCACAGGCCCCCACCGCCTGCAGCAGGCGGTCCAGTGAGCGCTCCGCCATGAGGGCCCCGTGTGGCACCACCGCCTGCAGCAGGCCGTCCAGTGAGCGCTCCGCCATGAGGGCCTCGTGTGGCACCACCGCCTGCAGCAAGCCGTCCAGTGAGCGCTCCGCCATGAGGGCCCCGTGTGGCACCACTGCCTGCAGCAGGCGGTCCAGTGAGCGCTCCGCCATGAGAGCCCCGTGTGGCACCACTGCCTGCAGCAGGCGGTCCAGTGAGCGCTCCGCCATGAGAGCCCCGTGTGGCACCACTGCCTGCAGCAGGCGGTCCAGTGAGTGCTCCGCCATGAGGGCCCCGTGTGGTGCCGCCCCCCCCGCCGCTCCGCACCGCTTTCCGTCTGCGGCAGCAGTGAACTGTGAGGTACTGCATGGAGGTGCCTTGAGAGTTTTCCTTGAGCCCAGAGTCCTGTGGGTGAGATATTAAGTCACTTTTCTCTCTTCCCTTTTCATTCTTTTTCGTTTTGCTGTTAAGAAGAGATGGGGGCGAAACTGACCCACTCCCAGCAAGACGCTTATCTCCAAATCAAATCAGCTCTTATTTACAGAAATTACTGCTTTTCAAGGACAGAGCTGAAGCATTTCGTTCACTGGCTGTTTAAACACTTTCCTTACTTTTTGCAATACTCACTCCTTTCTAGAGACTTTTGGGAACAAGTCGGGACAAAGTTGGATGTTCTACAGTCTAAAAATGACTTATCAGCAGAAAGGTTTTATCCTTTATTCACAACAATTCTTTAATGCATTAAAGACACTGAGTGTTCGGGAAGCTTTGTCCCCACTGTGACCTGTGACCCTAAATAACAATACGCTGTTGGCAAGTATAGGCATGGGGTGATTGAAGGAACTTAGTGTGTGGGCACCAGCTAATATTGGAAGCCCCAGGACCTCACCAATGGACATTACAAGTCATCAAAGAGATGCATCATTAAGAACTGTGTAAAACCAGTTTAAAGATCACAAAGAAATTTTTAAAAAATCCACAACCCACACAAATCTTCAAATCGATAAATATACAAAACACTGTAAATTCAGATACAACAAGGACTTGCAAAGCAAATAAGAGTAAGCCATAGAGAGTGTTAGCAAGCATATGAAAGTGACTCCCAGCAATGCCAAAGTGAGGAAGAAGATGCTATTGACATGATATTCTGGTGAATGAATTTGGGATTTTCACAGTTCATCGTATGCACTTCCAGGACCATCAGCTTTAAGACCCAAAAAGACAGTGGAACTGCGAGCATAATACCAAAGAAAACTACACAGGGTTTTAATATCTTTTTATGTGTTTTAAAATAGCTTCTAGATTTAAATTAATATAAAGTGTATTAATTAATTCAAATAAATATTTGCATTTAGAAGACTAAATTTTCTTGATGTTTGAAGCTTTCTATTTATCATTCTGTCAATGCTGCTCTTTACTGAGTTAAAAGATCTGATTTTTCTGTGTATTTTCAACTTCTGTTTGAGTTTCTATTAAAATAGTCTCATTTGCTTTCTCATTCAGACAAATTTCTTTTTTCCTTAATGGCTGTCATTCTATCTTGAAAAAAAATTTGGTTTTTAGAGAAATTCTTTCATATCTTCTACCAACATTTTTTCTTCAGTAATTTAATATTTGTTAAGACTTCGTTGGAATTCCTACAATCTCTAAAAACTATTTCCTACAGAAAAAATGCATTCAGTAACTTAACACATAGATTTTGTTACCCTTTGATTTGTTTTTCCCTAACAGTGTCTGTGTAAATTATTTCTTCTTATGGCAGATATTCAAATGTAAGCAGTAAAGCAACGTAGATGTTTTAAATCTTTCCATTATTCTCTTAAAAAAATATCTTACTCTATATCACAATAATGTGTTCCTATATGAAATAAATACTGTGGGAACTGAATTTTTTTTTAAGAACAAAAGAGGTCATTGTGGTTTGACACAACTAAGCATCAAGCGCATGAAAAATCAATTATTTTATAAGGAAAACAAAATAGGAAAATATTGAGGAAAAACTAGATAGCTGCGAGGCAAAACAGGTTCAAACTTAAACTGTTGCAGTACAAGGAGAAAGTTTTATTACTAACAGAATTAGAAGTTAAAAGATATAACAAGAAATTAAAACAATCCCCCCTTTCTTCCCAGTACTTTTCTCTTTTTTTTTTTTTCCAACAGCTTTCTATGATTTTCTTAACTAGCAGAAAAGATAACATGACATAGGATTCTAGTCAGTGTTACAGTTCTTGAAAAGTCTCTCTCTTATGATTAAGGAAAAAAGGGTTTCTTCTTGCTTCACATGGTTTCTAAAACTGCCCCCAACAACAGACCTGCCCAGAAAGAAACAATCTGCTGTGCTGTAATACATCTCTTCTATGGAAGAATATCAATTTTTTCACACTGCCACACCTGGGCCGTTACATGGGGATATCAATCTTTTTAGGGATGGGTTATTTTGGCCTGAACGCAAAGGCTTTTTTTTCTGCTACAAATCCTTAAAAGCCTCTCACTGCTTCAATATAGCCTGGCATAAGCACTCTTCACAATCTTCATGGGCCACACGTGAGTCTTCCATCCCCCCATGTACCTCAAATGGATTAAAGAGACAAACAGTTTGAGATATTACAGTTTCTTACCACTGCATGCAAGAAGTATTTTTAAGCTATGCACGAGGAACATGGCACTGCCCCTTTTCTCCGCCTCCATTTCCAGCTCCATCTCACATGGCTCACTCTCTCTCTCTGACTCTGAAGCCTCTATGTTGAAGAATGTTCTTGTTCAGGCTTTATGGTGAAGAAAGTCTCGCTCCTTTCGTGCTGCTGGCTGTGTGGTGTTTTCTTCAGTTCAGCGCAAAGTGTGCTGGCTGCAGACAGGAGGCTCCCACCAGCACCGCATGGACAGAAGGGGGACATGCCGGTCCCAAGGAGCCGCTCCAGAAAGATTTTAGCTGTATGCCAGTCCATGTCTGGGTTTAGCTGTGTAGCAGTCCATGGCTGGGTTTAGCTGCCTGGGCTCTGAGATGGTTCCCTCTCCAGTGACCCAGGGTCCGTGCAGCAGCATCAGGGAGAGGGGAAGCGGGCTGGGACCTTGGCACAGCCCAGCGGGGCCCGGAAGCTCTGAGGCCCCCCCACCTCCTGCAGGTGAGCTGGAGCAAGAGGGAGGTCCCACCTTTCCATGTAGTTTAAATATGTAAATTGTGAGAAGCTTTATTGGTCCAAAAATCTATCAACTAAGATTCAACCCGCTACACAGGTTTTGCAATGTGTCCTCTCATTACACAGCAGCCCTTTCCATTCTTATCATATCACTGCACTCAGTGATATAGCAGGCATTTATCTTGCAAAATGTACACTCAGGGAAAAAGAAAATGATGAGGAAAAAGGTAAAACCTGTGAAAAACCATTTCTACATAAAGTTGGTATTTTTGATGGCCTAAAATCTTACATGTTTTCCAGCCGGTTGTAACCATTTTCCCAGTGTCACATATCCATCTGAGACAGTCCAGTCGCCCATATGTTCTGTAACACTCTGTTCTCTGCATCTGCAAGAGTTACAAGCTCTTGCTTTGGTGATTATAAGCTTAGAATTTCTTTCCTGATGCATTATTTTCCACTATTTTACCACTTTGAGCTCTGTTAAATACTAATATCTTCAGATTCTCAAAACTTCTCAATAATTTTTTTTTTGTGATACATATCTGATTTGTCTCTAATATTTGCATATTTTCACCTGTTTTCACTTCTTATCTTCTACAGAGACCTCTAACAGTGAACCCTGTAACTAAATTGCCCTTTACCTCTTGAAGTCTGTAACTTAAACTCAGTGTAAACACTTTTTTCATTAATTCTTTTACTTGTGTAACTATATAGGTAGTAAAATGCAAGAAATATTATGTATCAGAAAATGTTAGGAGATATTATGTGCAAATATATTAAGAATAACTTTGCTATGCAGATATTAACTAGTTAATATTATAACTGACATCAAAGTCACAAGATGCTTATATAGCTTGAGTTATAAGATACCAATATAACCTGAATCATAACTTTCTATACAATGAAATAGATAGTGCATGGTTAACTAATCGCTTAATTAATACTTAAATAAACAGAAACTCGCCAGGTAAATAATATCAAAAATGGACAAGTATAGCTACATAGGGAAGCAGTAGGAAGTACTAATGAGAAATTGGCAAATGTAAAGTCAATTAGCCACAAAATGGAGAATTTAAACCAGTTAGATCCAGAAAGACCAAGGAACACCATAACTGCAAGCTCTGAAAACAAAGTTGAAAAGTTCAGATGCAAGGAAGACTTTGAGCCTGCACTGAAGACCCCTGAAGACCCTCATGATCATCTTACACATACTCTAAAAAGGCAGATCAAGGGAGGAACTACATTAATCCCTTCTAAGAAAATGTAAATTAGTTCTTAGAAAAACTATGCATATGCACTGTGGTTTATTAATACGTATAATGTTAATGCATGTAAATGGGAAGTTTGTGTAAGTTTGTGTGCCTCTGGCTATGAGCCATGCATCCAGCACTGTCAGTTTTGCTTTAAGTGACTTTTATCCCTTATTGTCCCTCATTAAATTTATAAAACCCCAAAAAGAGGAGTGGACTTTGTTTCTCACAGGTCTGTATTAAAAAAATCAAGGAAAGGTTAGCTGAGGCAGCAAGTAACATTGAAGTGATCCATGCATCTTAAGTATACTGTCTAGTGATGCCTCCTCCCACTTTTATCAGATCTGTTTATTTCTATAGCTTTTATAAATTGTACAATAAAGTGGGTTTGCAAGCTGTTGAGGGTTAGGAATTGGGTTCCCAAATCTGGTGCTCCCAAATTTAGTTCTCCCACTGAGACTCTTCAAACCATGAACTGCTTGCTTGCTCCCCCTCCTTCCCTCTGAGAGGGGTGGAGAGGAAAAAGAGAGGCGCAAAAGGTTGAGATAAGAATAATTTACTGGAAACAGCAGTGGGATCAGAAAGTGAACAGTAACAGTAACAATACAAGAAAGTAACAATTCACACAAAATTCTCCAACAATAGAGAATACCTCGCTGTCTCCTCCAGTACTTTCCCTGAAAAGTACACCTTTCCCCTGGAAGAGAGTCCCTTGCCCCTGTCCCCGGCAATGACAACCACTGGTGTCAACCACCAAGCGAGGTGGTTGAGAGGGATCAATCTTATTTTTATTGATGCCTCCACGCATTATATTCTCCTAAGGGCTATACATGTGCTGATAGCCCTTTCCCTGAGGAGACTTCGCCTGGCAGCCAACTAGGGCAGAGAAAGCTTTCACTATCAGACTGCAAGTGACCTCCTCCCTGCCCCCACTAGTGGGTGGGGACAAATGCCTGAATGCCCAGGAGGAAGGCCCGCGAAACTGGGCTGTGAGAGGAGCCTTAGCACATAAAAATTGGTCAACTGCTACACAGGGGGAATCTTTTGCTTTAGGTCTTTAGGGAGGGAGTGGGGGGGCTTGCCTGTAGGGCCAGCTTGGGCCCCTGTCCCCCCTTCGTTTTTTCTTCCTTGTGGTCCTGCTCTCCTGCCTGTGCCTGCCTCACCATTTCTGTGAACCAGCTTTGTGCTCCGCTGTGTCCCTGATGGGGCGGGCGCCGCCGCAGCCAGCCGCCTCTACCATGTTTGCCAGCCACAGCCACGGCCACCACCGCTCGTACCCAGCCATGACAGCTGCCGCCGCTGTGTTTCCTGCACTTCCCGCCGCACCAGCCTGCTGTAGCACTAGCCCGTAGTGACCAGCCTGTTGCCACAGCTTGCATCTAGCCGTGACCACCGCCGTGTTCCCTGTGTTGCCCACGGCAACGAGCCCGGAGATCGAGGCCTTGGCACCCAACTTGCAGCCGCGGCCGCTCGCAATCACCGCGCCCCGGCCCTGAGAAAGCGCAGCTGCTCCAGGAGCTCGCCTGTAACCACAGCAGCCTGTTCCCTGCCGATGGAGGGGACCCACAGCGTGCTGCTGCTTGGAAATCGCGCTCAGCCCACCACGGGAGCTACGCAATCGCACCACAGTTCGCAGCAAGCACTGCTCATCTGCTGACCTGACACCAAAAAAGCACTTAAGAGTTCCCGTGGTAACGCTGTCTCTATCTTTTATTTCTTCCTCTTTATCTCTTGTTTTCCCTCTCTACTCTCTTCCATCCCCCTTCAGTAAAAACACTTATCCTTTTCTATCAATAAAGGGTTCTCAGATATAATATCACTGTGTTTGCACTTTATTTTCATCCAAAAATGTCCACCAAAAAGAATACTCCCCTACTCCCAGTATACAGAGGAACGGTGCTGGAACCCTGAATTCAGAGAATTTCAGTCTTTCAGTGCTGACAGGCAATGATCCTCAAAAGCACACTGCATTTGACCTGAGGCCTTGGGAAAAGTTTCACAAATTATGTCATAGCCTTGAGATTGTTGCTGTGTAATTAAAATTATATGACTGGGTGGAATAAATAGACATGTAGAAAATTTAGGTTTCTGCGATATAGTAATATATATGTAACAAGACGGAGGATTTTTGGTGTAGGTTGGTTCTTTTTTCTTCCTTCTTCACAAGCCTGAGTGATGTGGTATTGGGTCAAAAAACCTGCAGTGTGGAACATGAATGTTTAGTTATTGAATTATAAGTAAAAATAAATTAGTTGGTATTCCATAATTGGGTAATTTGGGCTTTAAAAGACCTTGGACAGTAGAGCTCGGGACTATTTTCACCTTGTTAACGTAGAGGCACATTCTGTGCAGTTGTGCCATAGATAAGAAACAATAAACATCTGAGTCTGGAGAACAACCCTGTGTCTTCTGCTTTTCAATCCGGACTCTGAGTAAAAGAACCAAGAGATAAGGGCAGAGAGAGAAAAAAGAACATAAACAGAGAATTTTAATGGAACGGGACAGAGACAGTGGTATAGAACAATCACCAGGTCCTAACCACGCCCCCTCCCAGCTGCAGCAAAAATTTAACGTGTCTTGGCCAGAACCAGGACACATGTTTAACTTATTTGTGCAGTGTGACACCAACTAACTGCTTGCACTGCATTCAGTAACGGGTGTCTTATTTTTTAGTGTGAGCAAGATATGTATTAGCATTAAAGGTATGGCTGTAACTTGACAAAAAATTTCATACTTTAACTTCATGTAGGTTTCTTTTAAGAGTATCACTGTTTAAGTTCTGTCAATTCACAATTTTTCAATTTTGGATGAAATACACTCTAAGAATGGTAGATATTGTGCCAAGATACATCCTATTTCTAAGAATTTCTTTCACTGCCATACCAGGAAAAAAAAGCAAAGTGCAAGAATTCTAGCTAGGCAAAAAAGTGAAAATATCTCGAAAAATTAAGTCTGGCAGAGTTTGAAACCTGATGCTCAGCCCATTAAAAGTAAGACAAGCTTTTATTATCAGTATTTTTCAAAACCAGCTGCAGTTAGTAAAAGCATTATTTCCAACTTTAGTTTTAATATGTAAAGGATACTGGCAGCTGCTTTTGAACTTTGTACTTTCAAGCAGAAGAAGCCTTTTCTAAATATCAGCAGTGTTTGAAATACTGTGAAAGTTTCTCCAACAAAACAGTCTGTACTGAAAAATTGAAGAGTGCCTATCTATTGGCATAAAAATTGTTAATATTCTTAGACTATGGAGTTCTACTAACTTTGAACATTTGCAATACACTGTATTTGTAAGAAGTTTCCTTTAGCTAAGTGAATTGAGTTGTTTGTAGAGTGAAACATAAGACCATTATCCAGAAAAGTTTTCATCTTTTCTGCTGACAATTGCAAATGAAATGAAATGAAATACAGGATATTTTTCTGTAGTTCAAATTTTGGCTTTTTGCACTTTTGATTAGTAAAAAGTGGCAGTTAAGTTGTGATATTGTGGACTGAATAATATATTGAAAATGGAACAAGTTAATTCAAGTAGATATTTCATTTTGTAATAAAAATGAGACTAATTAAATAGATGCAAGTCATAATTAGATCTTGAGAAATACAGCCACAGGAAAATTTTGAAATATCAGCAGTCTGTCAGAATCTTGGGAAGCCACCATGTATAGTTTTATTGCAAAGGGGGTAATAATAACAACTATTTCAAGAAAATTTTGAGACTAGGTAAAGAAAAATTATGCTAGCTGCCATAATAAGCATCACTTTCTCATAGCCAGGTTGACACGTTGTATTTCGGCTTCTGCTTTCTCATCAGGTTTGTTTAGGTAAAAGATATTCAGCAAATTTCTGCTTCAATTGCAATGGAATTCCCAAATAGCTTAAGCTCATTAAGTTCTCCATAGCTTCCACTTTAGATTTCTACCAGCTCTTACCTAATTAACTAATAGTTCTTTTATTTTCAACAGTTATAATGAGGTTACTTCATAACCATATTACAAAAATACTCTGTGTTTTATGGCTCATTCTCATCAAATATCATGAATGGTGTTAAGAACACCAAAGTCTTTTGAATTTAATGGAAAAATCAGATTTTTAGCATAATTCAGAATGCATTTTCTAAAGATATGTTGGCACTTACTACAAAACACTTATTGTTTTGTTAGCATATAAACAGTCATAAATATCACCAATAATCTTGCAGCTTGTATTTCTTTCTTCTAGTACATACTTCATCTCTGTTTTATTTGGTTCTTAGAATAATTTTGCTCTGATAAAATCATTCAGCCTTCAGACAATCCTGAATATATTTTTTCCTTTTCCTTTTCCTTTTCCTTTTCCTTTTCCTTTTCCTTTTCCTTTTCCTTTTCCTTTTCCTTGTCTTTTTTTTTTCCCCTTTCCCCAGAAGAAACAGGCATCTAAACATAATTCTGACTTTCTTTGTCTTTTCCCAAGGTTACAAACAGAATTTGCTGATCTGATACATAGAAGCTGTTTTCTAAACTTTCAATAATAAAATGTATCAAACCCCAAAGTTTTACATTCATTCATTCATTCATTCATTCTTTTTGTCCCCTTCAACATGCATTTTCATGCCTTTCCTTACAGGACTTTGCTGTGTTCTGGACTACTCTGCTAAACTGTCTCATTTTCCCAAATATAATTTTACTTCTTCTGAAAAAAACACTATATTGTATGCTTTTAAATTTCTGGTAATGCAATTCTTTCTGGTTCATGAGTCTATGTCAATTAAATTATTTTTACTTTTAAAATGTTGCAGTGAATGCTTTCTCCTAAATGCAACTAACATTTTGTTCATTTCATTAAAAGTGTTTCATTCAATAAAGTTTTCTCAAACAGTCTTTGCAATCTGCTTATAATTACTCCACCAATGGAAAATGTGATTTATTTCAGTATGCTGATTCCAGATGGTTGCCAGTGAAGCATATGTATCTATGAATCTTGTACAATCTTTTATATTGCTATAGTCAGTACCCTCCTGTGTGCATCTTCTTTTCAGGTATGAAATTCAAGAAACATTTATAACATCTTGAATCTTATGATCTACACATTAGATGGAGAGTCAGAAATATTAGAGAAATACCCATAATTACTGATGTTGAGCAGAGATAATATAAGAGATAACTTACACCAGGAAATTTTGATACCAAATTTTTTATCATAGCACTGGGAGTTTTTCTACATGTCTTTGTTTTCCTTTTCATGATAATAAAAAAAAAAATCATATTTTTGCTGTTATGAAATTACAGCTTGAAAGCTATTGAAGAAACACAGTAAGTAGCATCTCCAAAAGGAAAAACATGAAATTATAGCAGAAATTGAAAATGTAAGCACAGGGAAGTGTTAGAGGCTGCACAGATATAAGTAACTCAAAAATTGTTAGAACTGTGTCATTAAAGAAATTAACCTTGGGAGCTGTTTTGGTTTTCAGGTTTTAGGGATTTTTTTTGAGGGTGGGGAGGTCAGGGAGGAAGAGACTGTTGGCTTTTTTAATCATGAAGACAGGAAGAAAATGTAAACAATATCACACATCGAAAATTAAGATGCAACATGGCATTGCCAAGTAACGAAGTCACAGCAATTATGTTATCTGTGTTACCAGCTGTGAGAAGATGACTGAGTGATAGTGACTTCAAGAGTGAGAAGGAGGATACCACTGACATAAACAGCATATTCCTCCTGCAAATAGAAGGTAGAGGCCACTTTAGTCATAGTTAGCAGCAAACTCCTTCCAGAAAAGACCACAGGGCTTTGATTTGTTGCAGTTTCTTTTAGTACTCCCTCTCCAGAGTACTACAAAGGTAAAATCAATGTAGAAATGTGTCAATATTAGAGAGTATGTGTATTTCAGTTTTCATTGAGCCAGTATTGGGAGTTATCTGAATAACTGGGCAATTGGAACTGCAAATGCTAAAACAATTGTAACAAAATTACTAATAACCATATGATTAGACTGCTTAGACTTTGACTAACTGCATACTTTTGTTTAAAATTGCCCAGGTGTTTGATCTGGTAACAGTGGCCTGGAGGGCAGGCTGTTAACATGAATACTATGTCACTTTCTTAACAGGAATATTATTTCTAGCAGGCAGGTCGTATATCTGCAAGGAAAATGGTGTGGTCTGACCTTCTGGAAGCAGATAGCATAATTTTGCAACAATAATGATAGTTTCCAGGCTCAGGCTCCTCTCAAAATTTTCATACTGATAAATTATTCCTCTATAAATAACAATCAAATTTTACTGGAAACTGATAAATACCAGGACCTGAAGAGAAATAAATTTTTTACATATTTCATCACACATTTTTTTCTCCATTCCCTGATATTGTAGTCAATGAAATTAAAAGATTATAGTTGTCTGTGATACACAGAATTTGCCTTCTCTGAAAAGCCTACAATATGAGTGTTTTCATTAAAATTATAATTTATTTGTTAACATTCATAATACACTAAAGAACATAGGGCTTTAGCTATTTATTTTTGGTTGTGTGGACTTTTTTAAAATACAGAATTTGTAGGCAGTGGTCACATAGATCCTCAACAAATTAGGAAAAAAGTAAAAGCTAACTCTGTAGTGGTATACTGAAAGGATGCAGTTCCCTCTCCTGTTTTGAAATAGGTGGTGCTATCTAGGACTCCCAGGTACTAAGTATTATTACACTGCTGGATGCAGTGCTCCAGGTGAGCTCCCAGAGCAGAGGGGCAGACCTGCTGGCCATGCTTCTATTGATGCAGGGCATCATATAGTGTCCAGTGCTCGCGAAACACCAAGATGGAAGTCAATCCTTGCTGATAGTGTTTCAGCTGCATAAGGAATATGACCAGTGAAGCAAGGAACACAATCTTCTGAAAAGTCTCAATAGAATTAGACCAGCTGTTTTCTATAAATGTTCAATAGCCTCCAATAAAAATAACTTCAGAATTTCATCTGGAGAGACAGTACATAGAATTAAAGAGCAGAATATATATCTAGCAGGGTATATATCTGTGTACTGTTGTTAGGGAGCACTAACAGCTACCTCAGGAAGACACAGTGGCTAGGGTTCCTCTTAATTCTCTTTTGACCTCTGCAGATAGTGAATTATCTGAGACTTCCATTACAGTTAATTGAAAAGCACAGTCATCTTAAGTGACTTATCTGATTCTGAAACTGGTATTTAAAATTGCTTGTACTATAGAAGTTATCTCCTCTTCTAACTGTAAAAGGATGAGTAGCAGAAAATCAGCATGCTGTGATTTTTCTATCCCTTTGTCTATATCATTAATGAAGATATAAAGTAACACTGGTTCCAATATGGACCCCTGAAGGTCACCACTTGTCACTGATGTTTGTCGAGACTGAGCGGTTGACCACTACCCCATGGAGGCAACCATTCAAGCAATTCCTTATCCACTGAATGGTTCACCCAAATCTCTCCAATTTAGAGAAACATGTTGTGAGGGACTGTGTCGAAGACTTTACGGAAGTCCAGATCAGTTAGGTCACCTCATTATAGAAGGTCACTGGGTTAGTTATGCAGAATTTGCCCATGGTGAAGCCATGCTGTCTGTTTAAAATCTGCTCCCTGTCCTCCATGTACCTTAGCATAACTTCTAGGAGAATCTGTTCCATGATCTTCCTAAGAACAGAGGTGAGACTGACAGGATGGTAGCTCCCAGAAACCTGCTTTCTACCCTTTTAAAATATGGGTACAATGTTTCCCTTTTTTTCAGTCACCTGAGACTTCACCTGACTGCCATGACTTTTCAAATATCATGGAGACAGGCTTGGCAACTGCATCATCCAACTGCCTCAGGACTCTGGGATGCAGCTCAATGGGTTCCATAGACTTACGTATGTTCAGGTTCCTCAGGTGGTCATGAACCTGATGTTTACACACAGAGAGAAGCATTTATCTCACCCTGATCCCTGCTGTCCTGCTGTCCATCCACTCAAGAAGTGTGGAAAGTGACACTGGCAGTGAAGACTGAGGCAAAAATATTTTGTGTACCTCAGGCTTCTACTCATCTTTAGTTCACTTCAGCTGGGCTGTCAGACATATTGACTTCTTAGAGGAAGACCCCTTAATTCCTGTAAAATGTGTCCCTGATATTTCCCTGGTATTTTCCCGGTTAGTTTGGGTTGTTTATTTGTTTATTGTAATTTAACTTTTTTTTTTTTAATTAGCATATAAATTCATCAAGATAACTGTCAATACATTTTAAGATTTTTTCAATCAGCTTCTCACTATATTTAGCTTTTTTTTCACTTCAGCTATTTAAAAAAAAAATTATTTAAGAAGATTAAATATGTTGCCATTCTTGAATCTTAGTCTTGAATCTTAACTGAATCTCAGATCCTTATTTTCATTATTTTACCTTAGGCTTCATGAAAGAGTAGCAGTTTGCAGTTACAAGAGTCACTTCCCTTATTTTTTAAGTGGTTGTACAGTTACATCAGTCTTCAGTCTGCAGGAAATTCTATTGTATTCCAAAATTTATTAAAAATGTATATCATCAATAAATGCTTACAATATGTAGATATTGTTTTATACCTCTTTGCTCACTAATGGATTGGAAAGTGCTTTATCTTCTTCTCATGATAGGAGGATTCATCATGCTGTTTCCCTCTGAATAAAGAACAGAAGTATATATTGACCTCTTCTATTTTCTTCCATCTTTAACTGCATTACCATTGTATTCTAGCATTTAGTCTTTTTTCATATATTTTTGCTGAAATATTTTTCCCACACTTACTTCTGTTTTCTCTGGTCCCACAGTCCATGGATTTCTCTTTGGTAGTACGTGGTCCCTTAATCAGTTTTCTAAAGTGATAACTTCATTTTCTTTAGTAACTCTTGTGTGTTTCTTTTTTAATTAGTTGTAGCATTTCCCATCTAATGAAAAAGGCTATTTAGATATGGAAGGATGAACAAGATGTCCTGTTTGGATGTATTTATATAAAACCTGGTAAAAGAGCTGACCTTCTACAGCTAGTAATATGATTTTATTTTACAGTACCCATTTGAGCTAAGGAATGGGGAATATTCAAGGAATATTCAAGGGACAGGTTACTTCCAGTTGAAAATACACATAACCTCCATTTAAAACCAATTGCCTCAATTCAAAATTAAAATTTTCTTTTTTGGAGCTGCAAAGTATTTAGGATATAAAACTCTAGTTTTCAGTATTCCGTATGTGCAATAATCTGGATTAGTTTAAAATAAGGGGAAAATCACAAAATCATGTAGGTTGGAAAAGAACGTCAAGATAAAATACAATCTTTGTTCACCACCTTGCCAACTATACCAGAACACTAAATGACACATCCAGCTGTTCCTTGAACATCTGCAAGGATGGTGACTCCACGACCTCCCTGAGCAGCCTGTTCCAATGCTTAACAGCCTTTTCCATGAAGAAATTCTTTCCCATGTCCAACCTGAACCTCCCCCTGAGGCCATTTCCACTTGTCCTTTCCCTGGTTGCCTGGGAGAGGACGCTGATCCCACCTTGCTACACCCTCCTTTCAGGCAGTTGCAGAGAGTGATAAGGTTTCCCCCACACCTCCTTTTCTGCAAGCTAAACAACCCCAGCTCCTTCAGCCGCTCCTCACATGACTTATAGAAGAAGATTGACTCTTGTCATCTTACAGGTGAATTGCAAATTCTTAGCAACACAATCTTCTTCCCCAATTCCTTTGCATAGTCCCAGAATGTAGTGAATACAAAACCATTATGGCAATCTTCCTTTGTACTTTATTGAGTGAGATTCTGGTATTGTATGCTGGATAAAAAGAACCACTCCTAATTAAATCATGGGCAGTTAAAATTCTATTTAGTATTGATCATGCATTTAACAGCAAAGACTCCAAGATACCAGATCACTATCTATTGACATCCTAGCCCCTTGAGAGGTAATTAACAATGAAGCCAGCGGTATCGGATTATACATTTTGCTTGCGGTTTATTCTCTGTGTGGGATTTTCTTTTGGCCTTCTTTGCAAAGACTGCACTTGGGAATAAACCAATAATTTTATGTTAAGGTGCCATAACTGTCATATCAAATGAAACAGACTGTAATTTCTTTTTGCAATGATTAAATTATTTTGAAAATTTAAAAGTCTTTTTAAAAGCATTTTTGACTGTTTGCACTAAATATCTTTAATAAATAATCATTTGTGTATCTTCCAAACATTTTCATCTGAAAATAACTTTAGTGATGAGAAATTAATTTTGTATTTAGGATATCTATTAACATTATTTAATAATCACAATGCAAAATTTTAAAGTAGCACTGTCAAGATAATAATGTATATTCCATATATATTTATTAAATTATTTATGGTTTTTGATTAAAAATGTACAGTGTTAAAAATAGACCTCTTGTGATTTCATTTATCTAAACTTTGATCTGTCTTTTAAGATTGATTAAAATACAGAAAAAATGGAGCAAATATTAGAAAAGTGAGAAAATATTAAATACTTGCTTCATGACACAAGAATGACATACAATTCAAAGCTTTGATTACATTTATAACATATTTAAAATAAATAGTTTATTCAGAACATAATTTTTAACTTTTTCAATCATACCTTACAGAATAATTGGCCAGTCAAGAACTGGAATTTTAGTAAAACCTTATTGAAATACTGAGGACTGAAAGAAATAACAGAATAGAAAACACTATTATGTCACTAGATAAATTCATAGTTGAAGCTTGACTAAAGTCTGATGTATTGAAAGATGAAGCAGAAATATTAAGAAGAAAAAGAAAAGGAACAGGAACAGGAAAAGAAAAATTATCAAATGCAGAGAGCTACCTGTAAGGACTGAATAAATAGATTGAGATTCCTCAATATGGCAAAAGAGGTCATTCATAGGTGGGCACGTTAGAAACCTAGAAACTCATGAAAGTTGAGGGGAAAGAGAACAGGAATGAAGTGTTCATTGACTCTTCTATACAGGAACTAGATGGCACTAAATGCAATTAGTGAGGGACAAGTTCAATATAAACAACAGGAGGGAGTTCTTCAGACAAAATGTGATTAAAGCTGTAAAACTGTTTCATCTGCATGCTAGCCATCTACACAGCCTAAAATTATGGAAGAAGAATCTATTAAGATAAAAAAATAGCAATGATATGTTCAGAATCTCTGAAATGTGAATTGTGGTAGGCTGAGAAAATATTCTGGGGAAATATCATTACATGCTTTTCCTGTTTTACTTTTTCCTGTGCATTACCTGATGGCTAACATAATATTATGGGACATGTAACCTTCTAGTCTGATGTGGATATTCTTGTGTTTTTGTATTTAAAAGATTTACTGATCAGAGATGTAATTATCACTGCCTAAGTTTTTAAAAAGAAGAATCATTCAATGAGCTTTTAACTGAGTTCCTGGAGGATCTTACCTGTTTGTAAAATTATGCTAAAATATATTCAATGAACTCTACATACTCATCCAAAAAGGCCATAACCACACTTCTTCCCTGGAAAGCTCATAAAACATTAAAAAACATAATCTCTTTACTAATTTAAAGACCATTCTTAGAGACTGGAGAAAATGTTTGCTGGCTCAAATAAAGTACAATGTGTGAGTGCAGAACAAGTCTCACATAAGTGGAATGGTTCATGGGTTCACATCCTACCCCCCTGAAGCATCTAGTCCAGCCCCAGAATGACTATTAACCACTGGTTCACCAGAAGTGTACCTGGAAGGGAGATCACAGACCATATGGATTTTACAGTAGTTGAGATCATGCTGGAATTCAAGCAGCTAATGTTTATCTCTCTCTCTCCACCTCTCTGCCTTCCCCCTCTTCCCCTCCTCCCTTCTTTCTCAGTATCTTGGTAAGTTAATGTTGGGTGGGTTAGAATTTGCTAAGTCAATATTTTTTTAAATTCTTTATTTTGATTGAATGTTGCTTTAAAATTTGCCAAGTACCATATCCTTTAAAATTTTATAATAAAACTTTGCTTAACCTCCTGAGAACTTTGCCATGTTCTCCCTTGTGCCCACCTCAGGGAACCAGAGTACCTAAGCTCCTTTCCAGAAACTTGCTGGGTGAGTTTGGGTCTTTATAGCTGTCAGCGAAAATAGTGGAAAACTTTTGAAGTGTTATATTGTCTTCCCAATTATATTCTATTTACATGAGTTCAGAAGGTATTTCTTCAGTCAAATAGTAGTGAGGTTTTTGTCCCATGCTTCTTTGGTCTCATGACTCACTTTCTTTGTGGCTTCTATATCCTTTTTACCCCTAAAGAAATAAGCTAATATTTCAAGGAGAGAACATATCCATCCTGAAGAAAGGACCAAAATAATGGAGAGAAAAACAGAAACATACCAAAACACCATCAGAAAATTTTCTTGGCATATGGTTTTATTTCTCACTGGAAAGAGAAGATAAGGAAAAAAAAATCTGAACACAAAACATGCAAGGGTCTACTGAACTTTATATTAAAATGGGTGAGCTACTACATTTGAGAACAGTTTGAAATATTTTAAAGAAAAGATTATTTAAGGAAAACAGGGGTCACTGTTGCCAACAAAGTATATATTTTGCCTTTCAGACTGATCTAAAAATCAGTATTGCAGAGACTATCTAGTGGGGTTTGGAGGTAAGTAAAACTTTAGGTAATAGGATAAAAAAAAATTATGCCAATTATTTCAAGTTAATTGTGTGTCACCTAGCTGAATTGTTGCTTCATAAAATAGGAATTAGTATTTCCCCACACAACAAAAATAATATAATTATTTAAAAATTTTAAACTTTTTTTATGTTCTGATTGATGAGAGATTTTCATGTGGTGTGAATTTACTGGTTAAATCTTACTCAGTTGCTCTGTTTGTTTCTTCCACTATTTATACCACAGATGCTTTTCATTTTCTATCACATGGTTTGGAAATGAGCGGCCAGTTTTACCAGTCCAGGACTCTCCTGATTAATCCAGAGGAGATCCTTGAGTTCCATGGAATTTCTGCATCTATAGCAGAGTAAAATTCTGCAGCAACACTGAATTTTAATTAATTCTTAAATCCAAAATATACTTCTTTGCGAACTAAGGGGACCTCATAAAGAAATCAATTATAGACTATATTGCATTTGACATTTATATCTGAGAAGTCTGTAACTTCTGAAGGAACAAGTTTTCATTTGTGAATAGAGTAAATAGATTTTGGCCCAACTGAACATGTTTTTTTAATATTTTTTCTTTGTAGGGAAACATTTAAATAACATCCTTAAGACAGTCACACAAAAGAGAGCATGTTCTAAATAAAGACTTCCTATTGAGATTGAATTCTATTGTTCCGAGACATTGCAGCACATATTATCTCTTCCTACTGAGATCCACTCTCCCTCCTACTGCATTTCCTAATTGAAACCATTTTGTGGAAAAAAGTGACAATTCTGCATTAGGCTTGTAATTTTAAATGTCAGCAAATTATGTCAGTAAGCAACTTTCAGAAGGGCATTTGCATTATTAATTGTAAGTTTCCTTCACATAGAAATATGTGTAAGTATTCATCTGTAATTCCACTGGGTTAACAAACATGGTGTTTCTGGGATTAACACTCTATTCTCAGAATCTGAGGAGAACTGGCTGGGAAGCAGTTTAAGAAATTTTTAAGTTTGACATTTTTGGGCTGTGCCTGCCTGTTGACCAAGACCTTAATTGGGACATGCTGTTCACAAAAATCTCATCTCATGAAAAAATATTTTGATCAAAGAAGCAAACAAAATCAAGTGTACTTCTGAAGCAGCTGAATGCAAAATTATGTCCCAGGGACAGAAATAGTGGTCCTACTTTCAGAGAGGAAGGCAACATATGTAAACATAGGGGATGGCAAGGACATCCAATATTTTGTGTGTTGCACTTTTTTGTCACATTGCATAGATAGCCGAATGCAATCCTTGGAACTAAGACCATGGGATAGCACTAGTAAGACAGTCACCCGATCTTATCCCTAAATATTTATACATAAATATTTTGTATATATTGGCTTTCTATACATTTATTGTATAGATGAGGCCAGTATTGGAATCTGTTTGTGATGATTGCCATTAAAACAATGAACAAGGTAAATAAGGAGGCATATGGACATTAGCTTCATGGATTTGGAGAGACTGAAAGGACCCCATCTATTTATCTTGTCAAAATGAAGAGGTGATTTGATTACAGTCCATAAATATTTTCACAGGGTGAAAATAAAAGATTAATTAAATTACCAGAAAAGGGCATAACAAAGACAGCTGGCAGAAAGATGAAGCCAGGCAAAATCAAATTTAGAAATTAATTGAGAGTATAGTTAATTCTCTAATAGAATACATGGAGAAGGATTACTTCCTGTATTTCTCCTGTCTCAATGAGAACAGTACCTCATCTAAAGACAAATTTTTATTACTGTATTTTGTGGAACTCAGTTCACTGTACTCATGATGTTTTAAAATATTTATTTCAGGATAAATAAATTACTTTCCTTTGGGGCTTTTTTGTTTTGCTTTTTTCTTCCCCTAATAATCTACTTGTAGAAGAAGTGAATACTTTAAAAAACCAACTTAGTTTTTAATATTTAGAATCATTATAATTTTTATTTTTATATTTAAGTATTTTCATTCTGTACTGTATTTTTATAGTTGCATTTTATTTCATTCTACAATTTCATTTCATTATTTTTTTGATAATGGTCTCAAAATACATATTTTTCAATTTAATGATTCCTGAAAAATTAAAAATAGAAATTAAGAAGTGCTGAGATGATTTTCCTTTTCTCTTTTCTTTCCTCTTCCTTAAAAACAAATATGACTAAAAAAACACAGAACAAAATAAAAATGACTGAAATATTCCTATTTTTTCTGAGGGGATTTGTCCAAAACATTTTTTAAAGTTTTAATTTATTTTGAAAATTGTTAAATTCAAGCTAGACAGAAATTTAACAGCAAGTCAAGCTAGTCAAGATTTAAGAATCTCTTTGGAAAGTGGAAGATTTTGTACTGGAGATATTGCTAAACCCAAAAGAATAAGTGATCCCATATCCAGAGATTACAAGTTGTTTTTCAATATGATCAAGTGTTCTGTTCTTCCTCTGTTAGTACAGGCTGGAAAAGGGTACAAATCTGTTTATGGAAAGGCTTAGGTTGTATGTATACGAATAGTATTTCTCCAATAGTTAGCCAGCCTCTCTGTTTATATTTTTACCCGAAATCTCAGATATATTTGCTTTTATTTTCCCCTCTTCTGAGTTTCAGATCAATACAACTGAGATTTTTGTTTATGAAGCTACTGGTCAAATGAGCTCTAGATAATGCTGTGACACTAATGACTTTTTAAAATTCTGTTCTATTATATTTAGTTAATAAAGCTGTTTAGTGCACAATCAATAGAGATGAAGGACTATTTGTATGATGCTTGCAAAGTGTTATTAAAAAAAGATGCTGAGTGAGACAGAGGAATGGATATTTGATACTTGTATCTTCCAGAAAAAACTTGGGCCAAAGCAACTTCTATCTGTAGAGACCAATACGTCATTTCTTTTTCATTGTAGTTCATGGTAATCCTTTTAAAAATGAAGCCTAGAGCATTCTTGTAAAGAACTCTTTTACTATTTCCCAAACCCATCACAGTGGAAGAAATACTGCACTGAGTTTGCAAAAAGACTCAGAAAAGAGGAAGTTATAGGAAAAAAAGATTACTAGGTCTCATAAAGCTCTTTTTTTATGGAAGAAAGAAAAGTCATATTTTCAGTGGAGTCGCTGTATTCTTCTCAATTCATATACAGTTGTGTCCTCTGCCCCAGTCCTTCAATAACTCTGGGGACAACATTTGAATTTATGTGAAAGAGAGCTCAGAGGAGGAATAAGAAATTCCTGAGGGAATTTTCTAAGAGAATAGGAATTCTCTAAGTAGACATAGGATAACATTAACAAAAATTATAACTGAGTATAATGTACTTCAGCAAGTATTAGTTATTAAATTGACAGGTCAATCAAGGTCTTCCAGGTTTATGCCAACATAACTGCACACACTCCTGAGATGATAATTTGGACCATTAATATATTATCTTAGATGATTCCTTAATGCAAACACGCAAATTGCTAACACTGAACTGCATTAATTAAACTATGTTTTATTAATTACTTGTAGACTTCTAAAAAGGCAGTCAAATGTTGCAGATACCAGTTTATAATCCTTAATGATGCCCTGTTATAGGAAATCCTATTATACTGCGACAATATCCTCTATAAATTGAATGTTTAATTTAATCGGCACAGCAGTACTACAGATCCTGTGCATGCTGTTCTGAACTTGCATTCTTTAGAAATTTATGTAGTCTGAAACAAGTGTTCTTGATGGAAAATCTTTCTGACTTTGGGGGATTGTCTATGAGAAAGGCGATATCATGGCATTACAGATCTCAGTTTCAGACTGCTGTACCTAATCCCATCCTGTTTTGCCACTCTTTACCTCCCTGCATTGAACGAGAATCAGCAAATATTCAAAATAAGAATTTAATGCTAGTACTACTAAAGTGCTATCAATGTCATATTTCCATGATGTTTTTTGAGACCTCTACTCTTCTTTAACACCTAGGACATTTTACCATGTTATGGTATAAATGAGAAGGATCTCTTTTTCCCAAAATTTTAGAATATTTTAGCAAGAATAATTTTAAATTCCTAGCCTGTAATTTCAGACTCATTCCTGAGGCCTTGCCACTGCAGGACCACATCTGATACAAAGTGATGCAACAGATCCAGAGACTGCTGCAAGAAACTGTGTCAGAATGCCTGCCCTCCAAGGGAAAGCACCTGGGCAGTTCCACCTGGCCTGAGCATATATTAACCCATTGGATTCTATGCTTTTGGGGGGACCCTCACCACCAAGAGGACCAGCTGGAGAAGATCATTGGGATGCCAGTGGGATTCAAGAAATGGTGATATTTTCTTTAATCTGTCTCTGTCACTCTCTTTCTGTCACCCCACCTCTTTTCTATTTCTTTCTCTTCCCTTTTCTCTCTTTCTCTCTCACAGTCACTATTAAATAAAATCCATATAATTGACTTTGGCATAAGGTCTCGTCTGCACTTTAATTCAGGCAGAGGAATTTTTAATAACTTTAAAACCCAGAATGTAACAACAGGCTAAGATCCTTGTTCCAATATTTTTTTTTGCTTTTTATACTTAAACAAACAAAAAAATTAATATCTTGAGATTACCTTGTGGATATATTTTGAAATTAAAAATGACATTCAATTTAGCAGCAGTTATTTCCTTTTGCTTAGCTTGTATTTCTGAAACAAAGTCTAACAACAGGTAGAGGTGATAATCACACGACAGAGTGCAAAAGAGGAAGGTGACCAAAAAAAATTTATTAGGTTTTATGAGAGATTATATTAGAAGCGTTTTAGACAGTAAAAAAGGGTAGCTTTCAATGGTCTGCTTTTTCTTCTAGGTTTGAAGAGGAATGAGCACAGGAAAGAGTTTTGATTAGGTGGAGAAATGGATGGCATATTAAATTACACTTTTCTGACGTAGTGGGACGTAAAGATCCCATCTATAAAATAGTAATTAAAATTATTATTTATAATTAATTCAAAATAAGAAAGAATAAGGATGTGAATAAAGAGAGAAAAGGTAAATTTAGATTGAATTTTGTATTGAAAATTTAGCAGAAATCTTGCTGTTTTGAAATTCCTATTTTTGTAGCTTAAACCCTCACCAAATTTTCCAGAGTTCTTTGAGGAAGAACTGCAGTCACCTCAGCTAGTAGTCAGAGAGCTCAAGCATGGTATTTCCACTCATCAGAGAGCCAAGTCATCTCTGCTCACCAAAAAAGATGCATCCTACATTGCTACAGCAACCTAGACAGAGGTCCTGAAAAGCTGCCTGGCCATTCAGGTTTCAGGCTGTAGGGAGGGCTTAAGCCTTGCATAGACAGTAGCAGAAAGAATTGGTGTCAGATATGACCCAATGGACATGTTTCTCAGTCTGGTAGCAGAATTTAGGATGCTTAAGTGGGATGCTTAAAGAGTATTAGAGAATCAGAAAGGGAAATACACTGTGGAAACCAAGCTTTGGCCTCCCTGAGACAGGAGCAGCCACCAGAAGTAACAAAAGACTTGGAGCAACCACAAAAAACAATTCAAGATCAAGAGGGATCAGCTATCCCTCCTCCAACAAGGAGCAGCTAGTAGCTGTGAAGAAAAGAGCAAATGGACCATTTGCTTAGGGTGGCAAGTGAAATCCTTCTTCAGCCACCTCAGCCCCACTTCAGGTGCCTCTGCACATTAGTTATGAGGCTCTGGATGTGGAAGGATGAACAAGAAGAAGTTATATGAGAGGTGTCACTGCAATCAGAAAGGTCAAACCCCTGTAATGCAACCACTTCCAAGAGGAAAAGCGTTATAGTTGCAGGCAATGACCTTCTAAGGGGGACAGAGGGCCCAATATACTGACTGGGCCCTACCCATAGGGAGGTTTTTTGCCTCCCTGGGACCTGGGTTAAGGATATCACCAGGAAACTTCTGAGCCTAGTGCAACTCCTGGACTACTACCCATTAGTCATCTTCCATGAAGGGGGCAAGGAAGCAGCAACACATTGTCCAATGGTGATCAAAAAGGATTCCAGGGCCTTGGGACACTTGCTAAGGGAATCTGGGACACAATTTTTATTCTCCTCTACAGTTGAAGGCAGCAACACTGGAAGAAACAGTCAAGCTGAATCATAGCTCTGTGGCTGGTGTCAGTGCCAAATTTTGGTGGGTTTTGACAATGGAATAGCCTATGCTGCAACAGGCATGCTGGCATCAGGTGGGACTCACACCTTCCTCAGTGAGGGAGTACAGTCTGCTCAGGAACTAACAGAGCTCGTTGGAGCTCATTGGCAGAGTTTTAAACTAGATGTGATGAGAGGGAGGGAAATATCTTGTCTCTAGTAAGCTAGGAGATAGAATCTAGAGATTAGAGGGCAGGGTGCTAGGCAGAGTCCTCTTCCAGTGACACTAAACTGTGCTATCCACACTGGAGCACACGCTTTCAGTCTTACAGAGAAGAAGGAATTCTTTACTGTGAGGGTAGTGAGGCAGTGGAACAGGTTACCCAGAGAAGCTGTAGATGGCCCATTCCTGGAAGTGTCCAAGGACAGGTTGGGTGGAGTTCTGAGCATCCTGGTCTACTGGAAGGTGTCCCTGTCCACAGCAGAGGGAGTGGAATCTATACAGTCTTTAAGGTATATTGCAACATTTGGAGACACACACAAAAAATAATGTACCATTTTATATGTGATGCAAAGTCTCTATAGCCAATACGAAGAGCAGAGAGGGTCATAGCCTCTGAAAAAATATGCAATGTTCTCAGAGCCTGGAAGGATTGATGTCTTTTGACATTTTGGGATGCCTGTGTGTGTGGGAGGGGCCAGGTCAGGCCTTGCCCTGGTGAGACAGTGAACTGCCCCACACTTACCAGCCCAGAGTCAGAATCCCAAACTGGCAGAGCTGGCAGTCATTGGCATACTGTGGGAAGAGCTATGCTCTGCCTTGCCCAGCTCCTGAGTAGCCAAATGACCCAAAGTGCCCCCTGGGGGGAGGCCCAGTGGTATTTAAGGCTGAACATGAGGTAAATACAGGTCTTGACCCTGCTTTCCTCTTGAAGTTTGTATCTGAACACCATGGGAACACAAGAGTCGGTAGCTATATGTGTGTTTTTCTATAATATTTCTGTCTTTCTCCCTTTCTTTTTCTTCTAATTCCCTTGTCTTGGAACATTTTGAGTAACAACATTGAATGGGTTAGTTTGCCAACTTAACATCTGATGGGTTTAGAGTTTGTTAAGTTGAATGGACTGGGTAAAAGCTGTGTTTTACATTGATTAGATGTTGTACTAAATATTTTGCCAAAGTTCCTTGATTTTTTAAAGTTTGCCAGTAAAATTTTGTGTTATTTTGACCTCTTGAGAAAATATGGTTGGTATTTCTCCCGTGCATCTGACCCAGAGTACAGGAGCACTGTAAATCCCTTTCCACCAGCTATTTGGGGCCTTACAAATGTGTAGCCATGTAACTGTAACACAGCGCTGCCATGACTTGGTACGGGTCACAAGGCTTGCACAGAGTTTATAAGGCTTCAGGACTGAGTTTTTCTTTCTTGCTCATTGTGAACCTTATTTTTGACCTGCCTGCAGCTTTGTTTTCCTTGCTTTAGCTGTGACAGCAATTCCTTTAATTGACCAGATGCCTAAGGCTAACTTTTACTTTTTAGCTGTTTATGTTAGAGACATACAAAGTTTTATCGAGCTAGCAGTGCATACAGTTAGTTTTATGCAGGTAGCAATAATGAGTGGTTGCTGTGGGAAGAATAAAGTACTTACCACTCTAATACCATGATTTAGTGCAGAGACATACAAGCCTCATGTTAAATCAGGGGTACTGAGGAGACCCCAGATTTGGCATAGAAAAGTGCAGGTACCGGGGACATAACAGCAGAAGAAAGAGCAGAAACTCAAAAAAAGTGTGTATATCAATTTTAACTGCATTGCTCTTCTTTCTTTTCTGTAACAATTATATCTGGACTAATGATGATTAGACATTTTAAGTTTCAGTTATTCTGACAATAAAGATTTGGCTTATGCTGCTTTGCCTTTTTTAGCTTAACAATTGTTGTAAGATCTGATCTTGTAAATCACACTGAGCAACATAATTGATGCAATAACTATATGACTATGTCATACATGGTATATTTTTATGAATTATTTTAAAATATAAGTAGTACTTTTAAAAAAACTAATTTTTAGAGTTAAAAGCTATTGGGTTCCAACATTTTTTCTGACCATAATGAAAAGAGTTTAGTTTTAGTCTCTCTTAAGTTGTTGAAAACTCTTCCTCATCCTAAGTACTAAAATAACAAGGAGGAAATATTTTTCAAGGTTTCAATATAGCAACTTGTTCCTTTCTGAAATATTTGCATTTCTTTCCTCTGTTGCTGGAGATTTCCATGGAAAAACACTGTGAAAACTTTAAATTTGGTAAATGCAAGACCAAAACAGTAACTTTCACTGTGCCATAAGCATTTCCCATCTATGCACTGAAAACCACATACATACTCTTAAAACCACTGACTAGATCATGTTAAATTTTTTTTCTGGGAAACACAATGAGCACTCCGTTCTGATATGCTCTCTTTCTAGAGCCTGCTGGAGTGCCATACAAGTGTCTCTCTGAGTAAAAAGAATATGGTGATTTTCTGCTCCCTGTCAGTAGGGAAAGAGGTAGTTTATGAATGACTTAAAAGAAAATAATGCATTTGAACATTATACACTTGAAATAATTTGTAAATTTCTCTTATGTGCTCTGGTGGTCACTGTACTTTACAGCCACCTGAAGCCTCAAATTTAGACAGATGGAAATGCCAGGATGATTTTTTAACAGATTTGGGTAAAAAAATGGGTGCATTTCCTAAGAGCCATAATTAAGCAAGTGAAACCCAAAGTTTATGCCTTTTTCTGAATGTTGATGGAAGGAGGATGAAAACTTATCCCACATAGGTAATACCCGATTCCCATACTATTTGCTTATAAGTAGTGCCTGTAAAAAAAAAAAAAAAAAGAATCCAAATCTATTCTATTTAAGGTATTTTTCCTTAGTGTGGTAGCACATAATTCTCTAAAGATGCAGAGAAGTATTATTGTCTCCATTTTATAATTGAGTATCAAAAAATCTGACATTTTACTGAAATTGTTAATAAAACCCTGACAGAATATAAAACTAAAATTAAGTCTTTTGCATCTTCCATTAGCTCTTGTAGTGCCACTAGGAACTCTTTTTCAAATCCGTATGCTGCATTGAATTGATTTCAGTGTCAGATTATATTGTCTCCAGAATCAAAATTGGGAGCCAATAAAAGAAAAAAAAAGTGGTTATAAACTCTGTAAAGAATGACAAACTTGGTGCAGAGCAAGGAAGAACTGTTTCCTCTGCTGAGCTGCAATTACAAATCCAGAGGTAACAATGCACTGCTGATCTGGTAAAAAAAAATATAAGTACATGTAAGTGTTGAGTAAGATGTTTCTATATTGTTTTGTGGGGTTTTCAAACTGAGCAGTATCAAGGAAGAATGGACTATCCTGGTACTTTCCAGGGACTGCTTGGTTTGTGGTACTAGAAACAGATTTTGCTAAGTTCTGGTGTTGCTTCTTGTCATGCAGAAAAGGTTATTCTATCATGTAAAAAATAAAATCAGAAGAAAGGTTCATGTTAATAAGCAAGACATGGAGAAATATTTTTTGACAGTCATTTTATCTGGAGATGGTTCACTTATGCATAAAGAGTTTACAATTCACCTATTTTGTGGTTTTTTGCCCCACTGTACTGTTTTAGTTGCTTGGCTGCCAGGCTGTTGCAGTCTAGAAGAGGAGTCTAGAGAAAAAGATCACTATATCCAGGCTTCTATTTAAGCTAGCTAGGATTCATGGTTTTCTTTTCATTTGCCATTTTTCTATTATTATTTGAAAACAAGACTGAATAGTTTTTATACTTCATATATTGTTCTGTTTGTTTTACGTTAATATAGTCCAACCCCCTAAACATTTGCTGATTTCCTAATTACTTATCACTTCCTTGTTTTGCATGGCTTTGGTTTCTGGGTGTTCTTTGGGTTTTTTTCAGTTGTTGATTTGGTTTTGGGTTTTCTGCTTTGTTTTGTTGTGATTTTTTTCACTATGCATTTTATATAATGAGATTTGGGAGAAACATTAGGTGGAATTTGAAGTCCATCAAACATGATTTAAAATCACTCCTTGTGTGATTTTGCTGCATTCATTAGTGCTATGCCAGAAATTAATTTAGCTTCCTGAGTTCTCCTTTCATTTTGGCAATGAAAATAAATTATTAAGATTTGTATTCTTGGAACTGTTTCTTGGTGAAAGAGGGAAAAAAAATTAATATTTAGTAATAACTTTGCAAAATAGATCTGTAGCTGTTGTCCACTGGGATGGTGAAATAGATCCTTTCAGCACTATAGTTTCTTTAAACAAGTATTTAAGGGGCTATTACAGAGAAGGTCATAGAATCAGCTGGATTTTTCACCTGTGCCTTTAGTTTCCTTTCTTTTTCCATCTGATGTAACCATCCAACATCTCTGTTATGAAACACTAATGACATTATTTTTCCTCTATTTCAAACATCAAAAAGCTTTTTGAGCTTCTCCAGAGAAGTTCACACTAGAGATATATGAGAAACAACAATATTTTCTTTGACATTCCGTCCAATGATAAAATCACATCATTTATCATTTTCCTTTCTTTAAGTGAACTATATCAGGATTTTTAATCAATAGTTGCCACCCCTAATTGCATCCTTTGTTTTTTCCATCTCTATGGATTCCTAATAAATCATTTACAAGTCATATGCTCTACCATTACTCATAAGACTACAGTGAAAATATTGAAACTCCTAGGTATCTTGTAAACAGATGGATAGAACCATAAAAGAATGGCATACTTTCTAGGTTTTGGTACAAATATGTTCATTAATTTATTTTTTTAAGGTTAAGGATTATTTTAGCCTTACACTAAAAGCACTAATAATGTGTAGTACATGCTGATAATGATCTCTGGGAGAAGGGACTTCCTGTTGAGAAGTTTGCTCAAAAAGTGACAGTATAAACCTAACAAGCACAGCTGCATGTATTTCTACTTGTTGAATATTTTTTTCTTGAAAATTAACCTTTTAAAATAACATAGCTTTGAAAAGGTAGATGTGATTGGTTCTTGTTAGGTAAGAATTAATTTTAGCAGAATGGAAATTGTTTGGTTTTTTCTCCCTCTAATTTGATGCTGAAATTTCACCAGTAAAGCATGATCATAAAATGGTCAGTTGTGCTGTCACAAAACTCTGGGTTTGAGCCTCACAATCAATCAAACACAAACTCTTGTTTATCATAAAAAATATATTGATGTCTGTGAATTAATTACCATCTTTTCCTGCTAATTCACCAAATATTATTTATAAAGCTTACTAGCATCTGCCAAATGTTAATATAATTAGATAATAATACATTCAATTTACTAGCTAGTCACTTTATTAATTTTAATTATTCTGGATAAAAGTGTTGATGGTTAATAATTTTTTTTTCTCAAGAAGGGGATGCGCCTACATCTAAAGACAAATTACAACAGTATGTGATAATGTTAAGTCTGCAATGTCGTGACAACTTCAGACAAAATTATTTTCAAAGTCACTGCTGTGCCACGGTAGTAGTTTTGCAAAGTTCAAATGGTACTAAGATATGGTAAATTATAGCCATAGATTAAACAATATTATCTTTATTGTCTGTAAAGCCCTTATGTAAAAATCTATTACCTTATTACCAGTGTCATATCAACTTGCATTAATTTGCCAGATGTTGTCAATTGTATTTTACACTTTAAATAATATAATAATTTTACATACAGCCTGTGGTGGGTGGATGCTGGTTGAACACCAGGAGCCCACCAAAGCTGCTTTATCAGTCCCCTCCTCAGTCGGACAGGGGTGAGAAACAGGATAAAAGAGCAAGGAGAGATCACTCAGCAGACAGCATCAACCAAAACAGACTTGGGAAAAGTAGTTTAATTTTGTACTAATGAAATCACAGTAAGGTAATGAGAAATAAAACCAATTCTTGAAAATACCTTTTCCCCATGCCTCCCTACTTCCTGGGCTTAACTTTACTCACAAATTCTTTACCTCCTCCCCATCATCACTTCAGGGAGATGGGAAAGGGGGGCTACAGTCAGTTCATCACACATCATTTCTGCTGCTTCTTCCTCCTCAGGGGAGGCCTCCTCACACTCTTCCTCTGGTCCAGTATGGGTCCCTTCTGGAGGCTGCAATTTTTCAGAAACATGCTGCTCCAGTGCAGGTCCCTCGCAGGGTCACAAGTCCTGGCAGCAAACCTGCTCCAGGGTAGGCTCCTCTTTCCGAAAGGCCACTGCCAGCAGCCTGCTCCAGCATGGGCTTCCCACAGAGTCATAGCCTCCCTTTGGCATCCATCTGCTCCAGCATTAGGTCCACCATGGCTGCAGGGACATCCATGGCTGCTCCACAGTGGACCTCCATGTGCTGCAGGGATGTCTTCACAACGGACTGTAGAGGAATCTCTGCTTCAACACCTGGAGCATCTCCTCTTCCTTCTTCACAGACCATGAGCTGTTGCTCTCCACATTCTCTCTCCTCTCTCCAGCTACAATTTGCTCTAGCACAGTAAATTTTCTCCCTTCTTTAATTCTGTTATCCCAGAAGCATTAACATCATCTCTGATGGGCTCAGCCTTGGCCAGTGGTGAATGTCTTTGACACATCTATCATTGTCTCCATCAGACACAGGGGGAGCTTCTGGCTACTTCTCACCGAAACTGCCCCTGTAACCCCCTGTTACCAAAAACCTGCCATGCAAACTCAATATATACTGCCCCATCAGAATTATAAATGAAAAGGTATTTCTTCACTCTATTATTATAGAATAATTAAAAGCAAAGACATATTGCTAGTATAATTTTGGCAGCATTTTTAACTAGAAAGAGTCAATAGATTCAGTAGACTACGTGTGAATGCTACTATCCTAGTTTAAATTTCATGTAAAATCTAGTTAATTAGATAAAATTAAATTTATGCACTGTAAAAAATAAAATTCTATTATGACAGATTGGACTAGAGCTAAAGTTAATTATTTCCTTAACTTTCACATTATCATTGAAATTCATAACATGATTCAAAACTTTCAGGTTCATCTAGAGCAGTTTCTTTTAAATGTCCAGTGAAATCCTAATGTACCCAGATGAATGCATCAATTCACAAGAGTAGAAAACCAAGAAAAAAAAAAAACATTTCTGGTGTTTTTTAAAAATCATATATGTGACAGCTGCTTTTCAAAAAGTTGGTTAAGGCCTTCATTGACATAATGATGTTAAGAGTGTCATCTAGATGCAGATAATTCTTCATAAAATTTGGTATACATTTATTTATTTTGAATATGAGATAGGAGGCATTAGCTGCCCTTAAAGCTATTCTTTTAACCTAGAATAAAATCTCTTTGTTGTCAAAATATATTTTTCCTTTTCAGATAGTAAAGAGTGGATGGATGACATAGCTAGAACTGTGACAGGCATGGAATCTGCACCTGTTTCCTCCACAGCTGAGTGTGTTTCAGCCAATGAGAGTTCAAGATGACTATGTCCAAGAGTTTAGAGTAGTAAAGTCAATAATCCTTTCAGATAGCTCAAAGACTTTTTTGAACTATAGCTTCAATGTGTTCATCTGTCCAGCCTGAGAGATACTGCGTTTATCTGTGTTTGGAAAAACATCTTTGCAGGCAGAAGGAGTATGATTCTTTCTAAATCTTACAGTACTGTTGTGAAAAAAGAAAATACTATTAAAATACATATCTCTTTCACTATAATAAGCCCTAAAACAGTGCTATCACTAATGAAAGTGCTATCTATGCTGTGTTTACAAAACAAATATTGTGCTGATTCAGTGGGGGTGTTTTTTGGTGTCAGAATTCTGTCTTGTATGCTGTTTTGGACCTTGATAAAGCCACTTCAGTAAAAGCAATCTCTATTTATCTATTATAATTTGAAAAACACTTAGTTCTACTTTTTTTTCCCTTTTCTCCTCATGATTTGAGGAGAATCATACATGATTTGTAAAGTGGAGAAAAAAATTATGATCTCAGTCAAGATGCCTTGCTAGTACTGTCAAGGAAAAATGATATTTTAAAAGCAGTAAGTCTTCTCTTATACCTTCTTAAATATTCTTGTATTGCCAGCTATAATATTAACCCTTCAGGCATCACAACAAAGCTTGTATAGTACCAAGTGTTGATAAATATTCTTGTAAAAAGACAATGAAATATATTTCAGTACTTATGCTTTGAAATTTGTTTTTACTTGATGCTTCTTTACCACCATGCTTTTTTTTTTTTCAGAATAAGAAATATGTGGAAAATAGTGAAATGAATATATAATATGAGCAAGACCATGTCTTTTACAAACACATTTTAGAAAGGTTTAGAATGCAAGAAATGTGTATCAATGAACTACCAGATTTCTTATTGGTTCAGGATGCATATTACTCTGGAGTCAGTTTTAAAGCTGAGTTAAAAATCCCAATTAAATAATAATGACAATCTCATTCCACAATAGAATTTATTATAAATTGAGAATAAATTTTCACCTTCACCCCTTCTCTTCTGGTTAAAGTTTTTTGACATTAGAGATGAAATTCCATTCTTTCTCCCAGCACTATCTGGCATGAATCTGCGCAGTCCTATAGCTAAACTTCAGCTAGTAGCTACATAAGTTTAATTGCAATGATAGAAACTGCTTGGATTTTCTTACACTACACTGCAGCCAAATACACAGGCATGTCTGCACTGAGATTTCAGATGCTCATTCAGCTCAGGGAAGCATTAGTACAGTTATCTATAAAATTCTTTGTTCTCAATAGAGAGGTGTGAATCAAGCCTTATAAATGTCTCAGAAATTAATTTTAGTTTGTTGTAAGCTATCTCTCTTCATTAATAGAGAGATGTGATTTACCATTTTAGGCACTGTTACATGCTTATAAATCTAATCAACTTTTGGATGAGAGGTTAGTTGTATTTGAAGGGTTTAGAATATATAGGATGACTGGCAGCTTGCATTAGATCCATTATTCAGACAATTCCTAGTTTTCTCTCTTGCTGGCAGGTCTATGAAGAAATTACCTTCTAATGTCATAAAACAAATCTCATTGAACTTATGTCCTGGAACTATATTTTTTGTCACGTTAAAAAAAAATCATTCATGGGACAGTGTTTGGTTTTATGAGCATCAACTGTTATATCTGTTTACCTGATAGAGCACACAGAAGAGATTAAATTCAATATTGATGGACCATAAAACCATTATGTAATTGGAAGAACTATTTTTTACCATATGCAGTAACGGAAGACAAGACCAATTAATGTATTATATATATTCATATAGAAGTTAAATACTTTAAAAAATCAGGGTGTGGAAATGCATTATGAAATGCTGACTGCTTGATGACTAAAGTGCAATATAGGCAGGCTTAAGTAATTTCACAGTAATTGTAATGAAATTGCTTTGAAATAGGAAATTCTCTCAAAACTTCTTTCACTTTGTGCCATGTATCACATCACATCAATGTCTTTCTGTGTTTATGCAACCAAAATAAAATATTAGAATGTAAAAATGTTTTTTGAGGTTAAGAATCTGAACATATTTTTAAATCTGAGAAAAATAATTGCAGCTTAAGGGTAGTTTCAAGTTTCTGAAATAAGAAAATGCTGAATTAAGAAATGTAGATTTCAGAGATAGGTTTATAAGACCATCTCTCTATTAATACCACATTATTCCTTAAAATTAATTAGGTAGCTCATTTTGCTGATATTTGGGACAGACCACACAAAATGAAGCTTAAACCACTGTAAACTTTATGAATCAGTCAAGACTAGGCCTTATGGGGGAATATATTCTGATAATGCTGCCACTTTATTTTTCAGAGTAATATACAAAAAACTAGAAATAAGTAGATGGAGATAAACATGGTATCTGCTGGGGATTAACTGTTCAAAGAAGGAAGGTAGATTTCTGAAGCTCTTGGTAAGGTACATCTTTGTTATTTTTGTCTCTGAGTCAAATTTGTTTTCATGTTTGCTGTTCACTACTACCTCTAAATCTCTTTCAGTGTGCCAGCTGTCATAGCTCCTCCTAGTTGTACTGTCCTGGTTCTGGTTTATTTTTCCCCAGATGCATTAGCCTTTCTTTTCTTTGTCTATTTTGTTATTTCCTGCCTGTGTTTCTCTGATTTCTCATGTTTCAGCTGAGTGTATAGCACTTCCCAATTTAATACTATGTGTGAATTCAGTTCTGCTTATCCTCAAATTATTAGTGAAAATGTTAAATAACAACAGACCTAATATTACACCTAACACAAAAAATACCTAGGAAATTTCATGTGACCATTTGTGATTAATTATCTGTATAGGCCATGTCTATTAGTATGAAATTTTTGTTTCTGCTACAAAAATATGTGCAAGTATAAAATTGCACAGATGCTATATAAATGCTTATATTAAAGACCCACAAATATCATAATTCTTATGTTTCTGCATCTTAAGAAAAAAAAAAACCTGCTTCTGGATGGTTAATTGGACTAGTAATTACTTTTGAACATGTAGGTTGGTTGTTTCCTGCTTGAAATAATTACCCAATGAAGCTTATACCAGGGCTGCCAGCAGGAAGCTAACAACTGGTGTATTGGTGAAAAGAGTTTTTAAAGCATTCCTATGCTTCTTTTTCTTAATTTTCCTTTTTTTTTTCTTTCTTTGCCAGACGGAGGAACAGATGGATGTGTAATGCACACAAAATCTAAGTACATGATCTCAGCTCTCAACCAGCAGCCACAGTGAAATGTACAAAAATCAGGTGTAGCTACTCTCCAGTTGTTGGCTGTGAAGGAATTGACCCTCTGCCTTAAAACAAAATTTCTAAGATTAGTATTTCAGTTTTCACCTTCCAAAAGCTCAGTTAGAAAGTTTATTTCTGAGCAATAGAAGTGTCACCAACATTAGCGTGATTTATGATTGCAAATCATCAGATAAATGATAGCATTCTGCTTCATTAATTCTTTAAGCTTCATTTTACAGTTTTTAGTAGGTGTTCTGTACTTGTACTATTCTGTCATATTTTTAAAATACATGTGTTTAGTTTTTATTTGTTCTCAGTGGTTTTATGCACTATGTTTAGAGTGCTGAATTTCAGTAACACTAGTTTAACTTTCAGGTATAATCATATATGTTAATTTTTTTTCTTCTATACATGCACTACTCCCTCGTTCCCAATATAATTGACATTTCAGTCTCAGCACAGTAAGAACACAATCATAGTTGTAAATGCATTGTCAGATTGTGCTTTGGTTTGCCAAAACTGTTCCTATATTAATTTGGGGTCATTGACTGTTAACAATATGAAATGTCATGAATATGAACTAAATCAATGTGATTACCACAGTGGAAAAATTAATCACCTAGCTTGTCTTTATCGTTTGACTACCAACAGATAGGAATCTATAAACATAAAGGCAACTAAAAAGCACCCAGGTATGCTCTTGCATATTTATAGTCTTGATAATAATATCTTTGAAAAGAAGGCTTTAAAGGACACATTCAACTTTTTATGTAAAAAAACTGAGAAGGGAAAATATATTTAGTAAATGAACATAATTTACAATTCATTTTCCAACTCATAATAAATATTCATTATGTTAAGTCATAAAATACTTCAATACAGAGTCAAGAAATAAGTAGTGAAGGTGTAAGAGAACAAACAAAAAGCAAAGCAGAAGGCTTTTATGCTGGTAAAATAGTGCCTTTTTTGTGATCACCTTCAGAAAAAACCTAGATATGCACTAAAAGACTTGATAAGCATTTAAGGGGATTTTATTCAGAAAACAAAGCCAAAAGCTTTTGGAAGTATTTGTGTTGCAATGGCTGTTTAAAAAATAAACTATGACAATATATTTGGATGAGTTCCTGATTGGTAAGGCCAAGAAAATAATGCAGAAGGATGTTTCTGTATTAAAAAATAAAAGCAAAGAGATCTTGAAAAATAAATCTCAACATTTCTAAAAGGCAATAGGCAGTGGATGCATCAATAGGTGCACAATGGTTCATAAATATATTCTCTTATTTGTATATGAAATATTACATTGCTGTACACATTGCTCAATGATCATTTTTGTGATGGGCTTTAATTAATATAA